>JAQJVL010000631.1:140000-333652 GCA_035578905.1 Stictocephala bisonia
CTTGGTAGCAGGGGCACTTATGTCTCGCTGGAACCCATCGCAGCTGGTGGTAAATGAAACCTGTACTCCTCATCATCGTACACGTCACTATGTATGATTGAGACTGCGGGGAAGCTCTTCGAGAGGATGCTCTGAGACCAAGGTTGTAGTGTGCCATGGACATGGGCCCGTCCCGCTGATGTTACTGGTTTAGAAAGAGAAACTCAACCAATTTCTGAGTTAATTGGCAGCGTTCAGCCCTTGTCATCACCCCTCAGACCAGGAGCTTGTCACCAGGTCAAATAAATTGTACTGTTGGTCACCCTAGGCGTAAAGAATTCAGTTCTATTGGTAGTTAGTTATTCCTGATGCGTTGCAGCGTAAAATCAGATAGCACAAATATCCCCTGTTGGTTGTGCAGGACTATCTGTAGGACCGTCAGATCATGAGGTTGATTTAGCAACGAAGGAGATTACCACCGGAATGACGCAGGAGTGAATTATTGGCCCCGATCTATGGAATGTATCGTACGACACCTCGAGATGTGACACAACGTAACCCTGGTAGGCCATGAGATAAAGTGAGTTTGAACTCTTGTCTAGTACAACCACGTTCTCTAATCCCTGAGACCGCAGCCTTAACCATGACGAAGGTTATCTCGGATGCTTGAAAACACCCCTTTACTAACTACATTAGTTCTGGGTGTGAGTGAGGGTTAAACACATGTACAGAACAACCAAGATCTTTAACCACTGAGACTGCAGTTCTTACAACAACAACAACCTAGGCTTTCTCGGATAACTGACCACAGTTGTTGATTTTTTTACCTTTTTTTAAACTGTTTATTTTGTATATTTCTAATATTATTTTAATAATACAAGTATGTTATGATATTTTTATACCACTGAAAAATACTTAGTTTATATTTTAAAGCCGTTTAAACAAGAGATGATTGCCAAAGCATACTACCACTATTACAAAATTACCACATACAAATTGTAAGGGGATTGAACAAATAAATATATTTTACAAACAGTTTTTTTTTATATTTACTACTACTTTATCTTACTTATCCATATTTTACTTTGATTATTTTGAAACGTCATGATGTATGTTAAGTTATATATGTGTCTTTAAGCATGTGTTTAGTTTTCCTATTAAATAACAGTGTGTTTTAATTTCCTGCTAAATAATGGGAAGAATATCCTGTAGGGAGTATTTGGACTAGTTGATACAAATAAAACCAACTTTACAATTTGTAACTATATACAGAATAGTTCCATACATACATTACTACGATTGACAAACTGTATTAATGTTTTTGTCACGTGTGATACGAGACTGGTCTAAAACAATGTAAGTTTCATGTCGTTTAACGATGAACGATTCTTCAAAAGAAAATGTCTAATAGCATTTTAATTGTTTTTAAACTATCGAATTTTACTATTAACATATGAAACATACCTGGTTTAATTATCTATTTTTTACTGCGTATAATACATACGGCAAAATATTTTAACTGACAATAATCACGGACAAATGAAAATCATTATCTAAGCATGTAATATTAGTTTTGGGAAAATTAGCCAATATTTTACAGTTTGTATAATTTACTAGCTGCACTATTTTTTATAGTATTTAGTCTAGTTTTTTCCAATTACGCAATAGTAACAAAGAAATATTAAGGGTAGCAATAAATTATACTTAGTTCACACCACCATCACAAACCAGTTGTAAGCCTCTTGTAAACTGTAAGCCGAGAACATTTGTTGGACTTAAAATGTTCCACACTAATATATTATTTTAAACTTGATTATAGTGTAATGGTATCTTGTAGACGCATATTGAATATTAACTAGAGGAAATCACAAAATTGTTTCTGTAAAAAAACACACACATTAAGAAAAAAAACATCAGTTCTAACAATAAGATTATTACAGAAATATTATTATAAGATTAAAAATTTGGGGGTTTTATAATCCAAAAATATTTGGTTCAGTAAATATTTTTTTAATAATTAATAGTAGAAAAAATTATATAAATCTACGAGGGAATTAAAACACATTATCTTGACATATATTTCACTGCTTTTTCATTCCACATAAGTTATGTGTTAAATATATTAAAAGTAATGGTAGCATAGTATGCATGTACATTAGAATGTATGTAGATTGTAATTATAATGCATGTATGAAGGGTGAGAATAACAAGAATAGTCGCTTGTCATATTGGAGGTTCAATTTTCCTTTATTGTTTCTGATGGTCTAAAGTTGTGGAGACCTTAGTGTACAACCAAGTTATGTTCACGTACCCCATACCTAGTGAAGTCACCCCTTTCTTGATTTAGCTAACTGTCTATCTCAACAACTAATAAAATTACATCAAGTGACAAAAGCTCTGTAATAAATGGGGGTCTTTTATAAGAAAATCATTCTTAAAAAGTATCAAATACACCTTTATTAATATGGCGTATTATGCTCATAAAGTTATTTTTATTTAATTATTGTTTATTAGGTTGGAAACTACTTCTTCTTTATAGAATATAAAGAAATGTTTTAAAGATTGATAATATCTTATGAATAAATTATAGAAAATTAAAGGGATATATATTTTCGGTGGGATACTTATTGGTGTATAGCTATAGCATGCTGAAAGTAGATTCAGATCCCGAAGGACTGTAGCATATGTAGCAGAAAGAAATGTTTTGTTACATAATTGAAGATTTCCGAATTATTTTAAAAATACTAAGGGTCTAATTAAGATTATTTTGGTGAGACAGTTATAAATGAAATTACTAAAGAAACAATGGAATATGTCACTCAATGTTAGATATAACTTAGTAGACAAACTATGGGATGGTATAAAAAACAGTTTTTTTTTTAATCCTGTATTTATAATTAATATTCTGGTAATTTTACAGTTTTTTGTGTTCAAATTATAAATAAACAATATGTTATTTATGTATATTATAGTATACTATATATATTGTTAACAATTATTTTAAATGGTATGAAACCTTACTTTAGTATAAACATTTTGCTGAAATATTACTCCCAAATCATTGTGAAAGTGTATATCTTTGTAAGATATTCAGGGCAACATTTTTTTAACTTGTAAGCCTTGTTCAGAACTTCTTGAAGTATGGATTGGTAAAAAGATTGTTATAAAACAATTGAAACATGAAAAGAAAAATGCGCAGATGTGGTGGTAGTAAGCTGCTAAAAATTCTTAATGGCTTATAGGATGCCGCTTCCATTTAATCGGACTCGTAAAGCTGGCAAAACAATACTTCTAGGAGTGTACAGATTTGAAAAATACTGCTATTTGATCCATCTGTAAATTTACCTGAAACATTTTATTTAACAACACATGTTTACATGTTTCAATCTGATGATCAGTCACAAACTTGAAGCCTACATCATGTACTTCCTGAATACATATCGTATACAATATGTATGAAAATGTAAAATATTAATAAAATTTATAATATTCCTTATTTAGCTATTTAAAGTGTGTTTACTAGTTTATATTGAATACATTTATCCTATCTGATGTTGTAAACACTAGGGTAAGGATGTAGATATGTTAGGATATTTATTTGGCTTCAGCAATGTTCAATAATCTGGTGCAAATTTGTAAAAAACCCTAGCATTTTGCCACCCATGCAACTAAAAACATAGATAAATATATGAGCATTATGAGACACGTAGCTCACGTTAAAATAGACACAGTTCCCACCCAACAGACTCTCACAGTTCATGCTGGCCACCCCCTTCCGACGACAATGGTTTTGCTGGTGGTGGGAATAAATGAGTGGATGATGGAAGATATAGAACCTGGTTAAAGGACTCGAAAGACGTACTGTAAACATCCAAGGAGCGGTCAAGAGTAGGCTACAGACCAAGTCTCTTCCAACTAGGCACGGTTTCAACCACGACAACCCGATCCATCACACAGCCAAGCTGAGCTGTACTAGGTCGCCGCCACGAGGGAGTGAAGATAATGGACCTCAGTCCAGTTGCCAGATATCATGACATCGCTTATGGCCTTCACCTTCGAACAAGCGGAAAGCCTATTATATTTGGATGGAAGAGCAAAAGATGGCTCTAATGACACCATGAAACACCACCCAACCAGCTCCCACCCTAACTGATGCTATTGACGTCTATTCAAGAATATCCTGTCACATGGCTGGGGTCGTCAATGCAACATGGCCTAGCCAAATTGACATAGACAATACTGCATCCATGTCTCATGTAAACAAAACTTTGTTGGACAAGCCGATTCCAACACCTGACAAATCATCAACAAATGAAAGATATAAATATTATGCATCAAACGCTCAACGGGCAACCAACAAAATGGATTAATTTTGTCTCATTGCAAAGAGTGCATCTCATTTGCCTGACATTCTTGTCGTAGCCAAAATTAGGTTCTGTGATTTAAACTTTTCTTTTATATAAATTATAAATCATTACTCTAGCAAATTATTTATGCCCAAACACATTTGAAGGTGAAGCAATTACAATTATTCTCAAACTGTTTTTAATCCACCAATTTTGCTAAAAAAAGATACTCCGTGATAAGACATACACATTAGGATTTTAAAATCTTGTGAATTTAGTGGTCTTATGGTTAGTTAAAAAGTAGGATGTAGATATGATACATATTCTGGAAACCTATAAATGTTTTTTTTTTATTTTCAGACGCTAAATAAGTAAGCTGAAGACCTAATAGCCAACCAGATTTAAAAGTGCTACTGGAGTCATAAATCCTCTTTGGCAGCAAGCTAAACTTCACCAGAAGGACTAAACTCCAGATGTTTAAGGTGATGATACAACCAGTACTCTTCTTATAAGGAGCAGAGGCATGAACGCTAACCAAACAGAATGAAAGAGAACTCATAGTGATTTAAAACAATATTTTACTTAGAATGTTTGGTCCGATTGAAGAAAACGGGCTGTGGTAAATAGGGAAGACTAGTGAGTTGAGAGAATTATATAAAGATCCGGACATAAAGTTCTGGTAAACACAGAAGATTGCGATGGCTGGGAAAAAAGTGTGGACTGGACGACCCCAAGGAAGGAGACCGATAGGAAGTCCAAGGCTAAGATGAAAGTAAAGGAAGACCTCAGGAGATTGGAAGTGGAGTTGGACAGACGATATGGAATGTAAATAGTTGGCGAGGCTAAAAAATACTTGGAATTTTTGTAACCATATAAACATATTGTTAAAAATGGCTTTAAAGTGATGATTTAGGAGCCATAGGCCTAAAAATGATTTTAAAAAATGGTTACAGTAATTTGAATGTACACGTCTCCCAGTCGAAATTAACAACTAACTGTACTTTTTGAAATTTCAGTTGCTGTTGTTGATATGACAACAAAAAAGAGATAGATTATTCCTGTGGAGACCTCGATATTGTTGCACTGTATACTAAACACGCCATAACAAAGTGTTTTAGTTCAAGCACAACACTTGAGAGACCAATAATTGGCACAATACATGAGCTGCACAGGCTTGACCTCTGGAATTAATGAACGATTGACACAACTGTATGTATGAATGCTGAATCTGTAGAGTGAATTAACATATTTATTTTACTCCCTCTGATGATTTGTATACAGTTTATTGTTAAAGTTGTCTATGCAATAAAGATATGCTATATTTAATTTTCCCGCCCAGCCAACAGACACTTAAAGCCCACGGTGCCAGCTCAATAGATATTCACCACCCACACACCCAATAGAGACTTACAATCCATCCCACCCAACCACTATCCTTGAATGAAGATGAAGAGCCCGTAACTAAATGTACTAAACAATTACCAACCGAATATGGATGCGTTTTTTACTTTTTTAATTGGAATAGAACTACATTTTAATCTTTGATGGCCACTAACATTTTATTATTTAATAATTCAGTCAAAAATATGTCAATATATTTTAGTACCTGTTGTGAAAAACGTTTGTGGAACATTTTCGTTGCATTGGTTAACATACTCGAAATTGTCATCATAAGTTTTTAATAATGGAATTTTTGTACGGAGTATTTTTATTTACTATATTTTGGTGTTGTATGATTTTCGTTAGGAATATATTGATGCTTACATATATATTTTTTGGGGGATGTTTTACAATATTTGAGTGTTAGATTAAAAAAAAATCAAGGATCACTTATTTTCGTTCTGTTTTTTTGGAAACATTTAGCATATTCTTTCTCATTTATGTAAAAAATTCCTAACATTCTAAAGTATTAACTACATGTATTGGTATTGACCCACCCACCATTCCATACACGTACATTGTTCTTGACCCACCGACCCATCAATAAAAGTACATTGGAATTGACTCACCCATACACGTACAGTGGTAATGACCCAACCCCTCAGTCCATTAACTCTTCATTAACCCTTTCATTACCCCAATTCATGCACAAGAATCAGATCACACAAAATCAGATACCTAACTAAACGTGAATCTTGCATAACCAGCTTACACATTGAGCTATAATATTAATGCTGAAATAATCTGATTCATAATATAACAAGTAGAAATAAAAATTCTTTTAGAAACAGCTTACAACATATGATCAACATTTTTACTAAAAATTTATATTGTTGGTGATGAAGAATATTACATTTTTTAAATCGTTAGTACAAAAATCACAGTTCTTAACTCTTGAAATCCCTGTAAATAAAACAAAGGCTTAGCTTATGATAAAAAGGTCCTGTCTGATGCAACACAATTAAACTGGATTACCTGTCCAATCAGACTGGATGATTGTATTCTAACCACCAGCACCCGTTTTATCTGTAGCTTCAGAACTTAACTGCGCTTCGGAAACAAAATAAAACATGAAGTACGTTAGTACCTTTTGTGGATTAAACTATTTTATTATCATAACATTTTTATAATATTAAATGTTATGTGAAAGCCCCAATAAAGACGTTTCTCGGGGGTGTATAATTTTTTTATTTAATTATTTAAAACTATTTACATAACATGATATTATTAGCTTCATTATTTTAAACTAACATTAATTTCTTTTTTCAAGTATTTATGGGTAATTTAAAATTTATCTCATGGTCAAGTGCTCTTTGATGGTTTTGGAAAAATATACTTGTCGTTTTATGTGTTTATAAAATGTTATGTCTTTGTATTGGATATGAATTTTATTTGAATTGCACATAAAATAGGAATTATAATGATATTAAAACTATAGAGACAATACAATATATTTATATGTTCCCAAAAGTACAGATGATGCAAACATTTCTAAAGCACGTGTCTTAAAAAATGAAAGCTTCAAAACCTAAATATATGTAACTAAGTTTAAGAATTACTTTTGTACAGGGATAAAATATGATACTACCCATATTAGTTTTATGAAAAAAGATCAATGTTAGTTTAAGAAAGGACATAAATATTTTTAAATTGTTAAAAATAGTAAATAGAACTAAACACCGAGTATGACATACTGTTCACTAGTTAAAAAAAATACGAAATATACAGTGTTCAAAATGGGAACAAATCTCGTAGTTTTGAACTGTGCTGCAAATATTATTGAACGTCCAAATATGAATAGTAAATAAAATATAATTTTATAAAAAAACTACAGTAATAAAACATAGGCAAAAAAAAAAAAAAAAAATAATCAGGACCTTACAATTAAATAACACTAATCCAACGAAATTAAGAAAACTAAATTAAATACTTTTTCTCCTTTAAAATTACTTTATTTTAAAACAAACAAATTAAACTCACACTTTTTTAAAAACATTTTATTAAAAATCAAAATGAAACTTAAAATGTTTTGCGCAAATAATGGAGGAAATGAAAAAATGTAGCTTTAATATAATAAACGATAAATAATAATTATTTAAATTTTCTTGTAACTTTTTTTAATGAATATTCTGACGGAGAAACTGTGGTTAAATAAAGATTCAACTAACACGAATTTCGAATTCAGAGCGTGGAATCCATTTTCCTTAGTATTCTACTCAAACTGGTCAACACGGTTTTGATACGCTATAACTTTACCAATTATATTTCTTGGTTCTGTTATTCAATAACACAGAGGTTAGTGATTCAATACCACCATACGTGTATAGCTGGTCTGGTGATTCAATACCACCGTACGTGTATAGATGGGGTGGTAGTTCAATTCCACCTTACGTGTATAGCTGGGCTGGTGATTCAATACAACCATACGTGTATAGATGGGGTGGTAGTTCAATTCCACCTTACGTGTATAGCTGGGCTGGTGATTCAATACAACCGTACGTGTATAGGCGGGCTGGTGATTCAATACCACCGTACGTAAATAGGCAGGTTAGTGATTTTATACCACCGTACGTGTATATGCGGGTTGGTAGTTAAATACCACCCTACGTATATAGGGAGGCCTGTGATTGAATTCCACCGTATATGTGTGGGCGGGCAATTAATATAAACCATCGCACGGTTCAATATCACCGTACGTGTATAGGCTGGATGGTGATTCAATACCACCTTACGGGTATAGGCGGGCTGGTAGTTCAATACCACCTAACGTTAATAGGCAGGTTGGTGATTCAATACCACCTTACGTGTATAGGCGGGCTTGTAGTTCAATACCACCTTACGTTAATAGGCAGGTTGGTGATTCAATACCACCTTACGTGTATAGGCGGGCTTGTAGTTCAATACCACCTTACGTTAATAGGCTGGATGGTGATTCAATACCACCTTACGGGTATAGGCGGACTGGTAGTTCAATACCACCTTACGTTAATAGGCAGGTTGGTGATTCTATACCACCATACGTGTATAGGCGGGCTGGTGATTCAATACCACCGTACGTGTATAGGCGGGCTTGTAGTTCAATACCACCTTACGTTAATAGGCAGGTTGGTGATTCAATACCACCGTACGTGTATAGGCGGGCTTGTAGTTCAATACCACCTTACGTTAATAGGCAGGTTGGTGATTCAATACCACCTTACGTGTATAGGCGGGCTTGTAGTTCAATACCACCTTACGTTAATAGGCAGGTTGGTGATTCAATACCACCTTACGTGTATAGGCGGGCTTGTAGTTCAATACCACCTTACGTTAATAGGCAGGTTGGTGATACTATACCACCATACGTATATAGGCGGGCTGGTGGTTCAATACAACCGTACGTGTATAGGCGGGCTTGTAGTTCAATACCACCTTACGTTAATAGGCAGGTTGGTGATTCTATACCACCGTACGTATATAGGCGGGCTGGTGGTTCAATACCACCGTACGTGTATAGGCGGGCTTGTAGTTCAATACCACCTTACGTTAATAGGCAGGTTGGTGATTCTATACCACCATACGTATATAGGCGGGCTGGTGGTTCAATACCACCGTACGTGTATAGGCGGGCTTGTAGTTCAATACCACCTTACGTTAATAGGCAGGTTGGTGATTCAATACCACCTTACGTGTATAGGCGGGCTTGTAGTTCAATACCACCTTACGTTAATAGGCAGGTTGGTGATTCTATACCACCATACGTATATAGGCGGGCTGGTGGTTCAATACCACCGTACGTGTATAGGCGGGCTTGTAGTTCAATACCACCTTACGTTAATAGGCAGGTTGGTGATTCAATACCACCGTACGTGTATAGGCGGGCTTGTAGTTCAATACCACCTTACGTTAATAGGCAGGTTGGTGATTCAATACCACCTTACGTGTATAGGCGGGCTTGTAGTTCAATACCACCTTACGTTAATAGGCAGGTTGGTGATTCAATACCACCTTACGTGTATAGGCGGGCTTGTAGTTCAATACCACCTTACGTTAATAGGCAGGTTGGTGATTCAATACCACCTTACGTGTATAGGCGGGCTGGTGGTTCAATACCACCGTACGTGTATAGGCGGGCTTGTAGTTCAATACCACCTTACGTTAATAGGCAGGTTGGTGATTCAATACCACCGTACGTGTATAGGCGGGCTTGTAGTTCAATACCACCTTACGTTAATAGGCAGGTTAGTGATTCAATACCACCTTACGTGTATAGGCGGGCTTGTAGTTCAATACCACCTTACGTTAATAGGCAGGTTGGTGATTCAATACCACCTTACGTGTATAGGCGGGCTTGTAGTTCAATACCACCTTACGTTAATAGGCAGGTTGGTGATACTATACCACCATACGTATATAGGCGGGCTGGTGGTTCAATACAACCGTACGTGTATAGGCGGGCTTGTAGTTCAATACCACCTTACGTTAATAGGCAGGTTGGTGATTCTATACCACCGTACGTATATAGGCGGGCTGGTGGTTCAATACCACCGTACGTGTATAGGCGGGCTTGTAGTTCAATACCACCTTACGTTAATAGGCAGGTTGGTGATTCTATACCACCATACGTATATAGGCGGGTTGGTGATTCAATACCACCGTACGTGTATAGGCGGGCTTGTAGTTCAATACCACCTTACGTTAATAGGCAGGTTGGTGATTCTATACCACCGTACGTATATAGGCGGGCTGGTGGTTCAATACCACCGTACGTGTATAGGCGGACAAGTAGTTTAAGCCATCGTACGTGTATGGGTGTGTTGGTGGTTCAATACCACGGTACATGTATGAGCGTGCAGCTATGTTAAACCATCGTACTTTTATAGGTTGGTTGCTTGTTAAATACCACCGTACATTTATGGGTGAGCAAGTAGGTTAATCCATCGTACGAGTATAGTTAGGTTGGTGGTTCAATACCACCGTACATGTATGGGCGAGGCGGTAGGTTAAACCATCGTACGTGTATAGGTTGGTTGGTGTTTCAGTACCACCTTACATGTCTGGGTGGGCAGGTAGGATAAACCATCGTACGTGTATAGGTTTTTTGGTGGTTCAGTACCAACTTACATGTATGGGTGGGCAGGTAGGTTAAAACATCACTCGTGTATGGGTGGGTTGGAGGTTCAATACCACCGTACGTGTATGGGTAGGTAGATAGTTTTAACCAAGTGTACGTGTAAGGATAGCACCAACATGGTCTATATAGTAGAGTGTACTAAGTACATACCTTTGGCTTATACCTCTTTTGCCTTAATACCTCTGTACATGTATGGACGGGCAGAATGCATACATCCATCGCACATGTGTGGGTGAGAAGGAAGGCCATTACTATCGTTTGTGTATTGATGGGCAGCTGGATAACCTCCATAGTATATGTATGAGTGAAAGAGAGGTCATTACTATTATATGTGTATGTATTGGCAGAAGGCATACCTCCATCGTACATGTATGGGTGAGAGGGGGGAATTTGTGTCGTACGTGCATAGATAGATAACAGGGTCAACTCCATCATATATGTATGGATTAGAGGGAGGGCCATTATTACGTATGCGTATTGGTGGGCAGCAGGGTCACCTCCATCGTAAATGTATGAGTGAGATAGAGAACCATTACAATTGTACGTGTTTGGATGGACAGTAGGGCTATCTCTATCGTATATATATGGATTATGGATTGGTGGAAGGGCTATGTCAATGTATATGTATTTGGTAAGTGTCAATATATCTACGAGTTAAGGGGATGATATACCTAGAGAGTACCTGGATGAAGATATTCTATTTAAATCCTAATGTATTTATCACATTGTTATTATTCCATTACTTTTATAACATTTTCTATTCGACATGTTATTTGAGTTCATAACATATACAGTCCCAAAAAAATCGTCTTTTCCTTTGCTTAGTAAGGACTCGGTATAGATTCGAAATAAATGTAGCAATTAAATAATTATCTAAATGGCACTTGCATCTCCATGACTGCTCAACGTACTTTACTGAAACACTGTAAATGTAATGAGAAGGACGTCAAAGCCAAGCTACCAAAGTCAGAGGGTTTAGGTCAAGTCGTCTGCAATGAGGTGGAAGAAGGCCCGTAATACCTTGCTTATCCAAACGGAACTAACTCTTTAGTGACTGTGAAACGCACTCTACAGAAACGTTGCTACTGTAATGAGATGGACGTCAAAGCCAAGCCACCAAAGTCAGAGGGTTTAGGTCAAGCTGTTTGCAATAAGGTGGTGCAAGCCCCCGTAATACCTTGCTTATTCACGCGGCACCAACACCTCAGTGACAGAGAAACTTACACTACAGATACGTTGTAAATGTAATGAGAAGGACGTCAAAGCCAAGCTACCAAAGTTTGCAATGAGGTGGTGCAAGACCCCGTAATACTTTGCTTATTCAAACAACACTAACACCTCAGTGACAGAGAAACTTACACTACACATACGTTGTAAATGTAATGAGAAGGACGTCAAAGCCAAGCCACCAAAGTCAGAGGGTTTAGGTCAAGCCGTCTGCAATGAGGTGGAAGAAGGCCCGTAATACCTTGCTTATCCAAACGGAACTAACTCTTTAGTGACTGTGAAACGCACTCTACAGAAACATTGTAATTGTAATGAAAAGGACGTGACAGACGTCCACGTAAAGCTGTAGGTCTCTTAGTTGCCCTGGCTGTTGGGCTATTAATAAATTGCCCTTTATAAGGAACAGTTGAACTCAGTTAGTAACCAGACTACACCATCCTACACTCACATCATCATTCATATTCGCCTCATATTCATAGACGCACAAAGTTGTGCCTGCGTCTCAAATGTAAGAATGTAACCTAAATACACACCAAAGACTTTCTTGCCAATGGAAAGGCAGATGTCAGTTGTGTGGCATGCCAAGGTCACAGTGTTAGTACTGAGAAAACTTGAGAACTTATTGCCCTCAATATCCAAAATGCATAGTCCCTAGGCATCTAGGTTAAGAGATACTAATGTACCAACCCTCCCTAAAAATATGTTATTCGGCGACTTACTCTTCCTTCTCTTATATGCAATATTTTGTAACCTGCCTAAACAAGTATGGTTTCATTACCAATGCTGATGTTGTAAAAACACTGTTCATTGAATCTAATTGGTTTGAGGTGACCTTTTCCTAACATACAATTAAGACAGGTTATATTAATTTATATTAATAGGTTATAGGTGAATAGGTAACATTATATAACCTATTAATAGGTTATAGGTTATATTAATTTAATTACATTAAAATATAACATACAATTTTTAATGTAAAAACACATTACAATTAATGTGAATGTAGGAGTTTTCACAAAAGATACCAGGAACACATTCAATGTATCAAGAATGGAAAAACAGAATCAAATTATGCAGAACATATATTAAACACCTGCCACGACTACTGCAAAATTGAAAATATTGAAATTCTACATTTTGAACAAAAAGGAAGAAAATTAGACTGTTTAGAAGGCTACGAGATATATAAAAGTGTTAAAAACGAACCAAATCTTGTTCTTAACAAACAAATAAATTTCACAGCAAATCCAATATATGAAATTATGATAAAAAACCGAACACATGGTAACAGCTCAACTTAGCCATTATGAGAACACCAAACCTACCATATGATAAGAACTGTCACTTTTATTTTTATTTTTATATTTTAAGATGCTATGAAGATGGGGTTATCCTCGAAATGTATACATCGCAATATAAATGAAATGGATTGTGCAAGTAAGGCAGTAAATTATTTATATAATTAATTTATTATTAATTTGTATTATTCCATATTTTGAAATGCGTCTTAAAAATATAACAGTGAAATTTTACGTAACTGTGGAAATTTAACGAAGCAGACCTTCGGCCTTGTTTTCTTGCAGGTAATTAGGACAATCTGACCAAACTTCTTTTGGCTCATCCAAAGAAAGGGATACTGTCTTTTTATACAAATAATATTATATTATTAAAGTTCCATTCTAATAACAATCATAAATTTAAAGTTTGCAAATATAGGTACTATTGAATTAAAATAATCTTTAGTTGCCACTCCAGATTAAAATAATACTAATAATAATAATAATTATAATAAAGGACTTTTTAAAAAAAGGCATTTGAAATTTGCTTAATTTTCTTGTGATGAAATTTGTTGTGGACAACCTTGACTTCAGTGATGCAAACATACGACATATTGTGCTTTGCTAATAAGATTATTTATTACTATCAATATCTCAAACAACTATACATGTTAGTCAATTAACCACTTTAGACAGGTGTAAAACATGTAATAATAATGTTACACATAATTTTTAAAGTCTCTTTCTAATTTGAGAATTGAATTTGAAATAAAATCTTTATTAATGTTAAGTTTATGATCAACCGTCTAGTCATATAGTAGCTTTGAAAATAAATCCTAGGTTCAACTAAAGGGCTTTATTAAATAAAAATAATATTAAATGCAAAACATAATATTTTGTAATTGTAATAATTTGTTATTTTAAAATTCAATGTATCAATTATTATACTAAATTAAAATATAACTATATAATGAACTTAAAATTTCCTTTACTTGAAATGATCTGGTATGTTTTTGTCTGTATTGTGAACTGTTTTGTAACCTATTATGGTACTTACACGTTCATCGCAGCCTTATCGTATACATTATCAGATAACTCATTGCTGACAAAGTTATATATTTTAACAAATTTGAGGTAATGGAGTGGGTAATATTATACTTGTATATAACATTATATAATATTATATGTTCAAAAACAAAGAATAAAATTAAAAAGTAATGTTCAAGAACCATTTGATATAGGCTTTGAATATGTGATTACAACATTGGGTTGTGTAACATATATTGTTATTAAAGAACAGTATAGATTAAATTAAAATAAATATCATCCAGAAGGATTTTAAAGGATGAAAACTTCTAGAATCAATGTTTTATCAGCTGTCCGTTGCCGATAAAATGAAAAAGAGGGATCCAGTAAGCTTACACCATCACATCTGCGTATTTTGCTTTCTAGGTTTACGATGTTTTTACAAATTCATACTTCAAGAGTTCCTATCAAGGCTTGAATTGAAAACAAAAAATTCAGCAGCTTTGTTAGTAATATTTTAGCAAAATATCTACTTTAAAATATACTATCGAGTATGTTTTTAAATTCAATCAAAACACTTTAAAAACTATTTTGCCAACAAACATTATATATACACTCGGTTTTTACCAACCAAAAAGTTTATTTTAAAACGAGCATTACGAATTTCTAAAAACGATTTTATGTCTTGTCAGTTTACGTGTTAGATAATTTAAAATATCTTATTGCTATTATCAATTCAAAGGATGAAAGTTTTGATTATATCTCAGCAACTCTCAAACTGCTGCATAGGAAAAATACTATTAGTATTGCTTTTTATTTAAAGGATACGTTAGATAAACAAGGCTGAATTAACATAACACAACGAATGTTAATAAAGGTTATAATCAAGATTATATTTACTTCATTTAATAATCAATTTAAAACTATATATCTGCAGAGTTATAGTTTAAAAAATATTCACATATCATATTTTTGCTTGTGTAAATTGAATGTGACGTAATAAAATCTGAAATATGAAAATCGAGAATATAGCTGAATAGTCTTTCGGAACACATCAATTTACATTCTTCTTCATTAGCATAAAATATATGAAACATTTTTATTAGAAACAAATAGTCAAGTAATGTCAATTGGATATAAATTTACTCCTCATCAAATAACTCTATCATGAAATAAATAGCCATGTCTTAATTCTTTAATTAATTAAAATGAACGTTTTAATGCAGTAAATATACCACCCACCCACCCTTACACGTGTTGGACCACCCGCCCACCCATTCATGTACAGTGGTATTGACCCACCCGCCCATAAGCGTACAGTGGTATTGATCACTGTTACATTTATATAATGTAACTTAAGCTAAAAAAGTGCTTACTTAGATTGTATGTTTTAGCAGAACTCATAATTAAAGGAAACATATTGCACACCTCTATGAATATACAGGGTGACTTGGGTGAAATAAGTTCAAGATCAGAGTGTGATAGTAGACACAAAAAAGCAAAAACACGTAAAAATATGTCCAACTGTGTTTCATTTCCTGGCCGTGTGTTCTCTTGTGTTTTTAATAAACATATTTTTATCTTAAAAACTGATTGATCTTATGGTTTGAAACTTGGTCGTCTTATTCAGTTAATTAGTGACAATAATAGTGAGTAAAATATCTTTAACCGTTTCAAAATGGCAGCATTTAAAAATAATTATTACTGAATATATTACAAAAAGCAATTAAAACAACGATAGCTTAATTCATAAAGTAATGACACCTCATTTGTCAACATTGGTTCATAACTAATAGAATAACATATTATTTTATTTGATAAATGTTAATTAATATAAAATTATTTAGTTTGAATAAGATCATTTTAGTCACAGATAAACTAACTCAATTTGTGATTTTATTAAGTTAACAGCTGTTTAAATGGATTATTTAATTCGATTTTAGATGCTTGTTGATTGTTAATAGGACTGAGTAATTATCAACAGTTTGACATTTAATAACGTTTTTTAACAAATCTCAGCTGTTTAGAAAGTTCCCTTAACTTAAACTATCAAATTTTATTTAAATGGTATATTTAAAAACAATTTTAATTACTCGTTGGATTAAAAATTTACTAATATTACTGTTACTATGGAAAATACTGAAATCACCTCAATAAAACTAAATAGGCCTAATGTGTAATGAATAAACATTTAAAAACTAAAATTATATCTTATTCTATTAATTATGT
This sequence comes from Stictocephala bisonia, assembly GCA_035578905.1. Lineage (NCBI taxonomy): Eukaryota > Metazoa > Arthropoda > Insecta > Hemiptera > Membracidae > Stictocephala > Stictocephala bisonia. The sequence goes on from JAQJVL010000631.1 coordinate 156,638, forward strand.
ACTAATTTAGAAAAAAGGCGTCATTACATTTGAATTTAATTTTTTTGTGCTATTGTAAAGTTCGGTGGAGATCATTTGTTGCGGCCCTACGTCCCCCTCGGGATTAAAGGAAATAAGTCAAGTAAGTCATTGTAAATTTAATTGCTTTTTTAAATATTGAAAGTATTAGATATATTCACTATTAGTTATTTTTAAACTGCTGTCATTTTGAAACGGAAAATATATTTTTAGTAGTTGTATTTATCATTATTGCCACTAAATAACTGAATAAGGTGGCCAAGTTTTAAATAATTTGCTCAATCCATTTTGGACATAAAAATATTTAGATGAAAAACCAAACGGACATACAGAAAAAAAAACGGAAAGTTGTAGGACATATGTTTATATACACATTTTGCATGTTGTTGTGTCTACTATCGCCCTCTGATCTTGTGCCCATCTCTCCCGAGTCACCCTGTATATCATTTGGTACATATGTAATTATATTTTAAAGATTAAATTAAGATTAAAATGAACTTAATTGGTATAAATTAGTATTTGTGATAAAAATATATTGTTTTTAAGATATGCTAGACAAATAATTACTCCAAACAATAATATCATAACATGGTAGAGATAAGAAAATAGTTTTAAACTTTACTTAAAATTCAAATCCATCAGCTTACAATAATTTTCAGTTTACAATGGCCAGGAAGTTCCCAGCCATCATTAAAGGCGTCATTGTGGCGTTAATGAGCCGTAGCTTTCAGCAGAGAATAACAAGAAGGAAGTATTTAGCGCTCATAGTTTTCAACGGCGAGTTCTGCGTTGAATATAACCTATAATGTATGCCTTTGTACATAATGTGTACAGAAAAACGTTCAATTGCAATAGCGTATATTATATATTTATTTCCTTACTGACTGTTGTTTATCATTTGTGTATTGTATTTTTATTTCGAATAATTGAATCATACAAGAGGTTGACCAATTAATAAAATTCATGTATTATTTGGACATATATTAGAGCCTAAGGAGTTAGTAGTAGACGGTTTTATCAACGATGTTATGCAATTATGTAACAATGTTTAGTTACATTGATTTTGGGAAAATTAAATGTTTGAAAATGTACTTGAAGTAGAAAATTAATTCAAACTCTAAAACATTTCAATAAAAAATTTGCAGTTTTTCATAAAAATTGACAATTTTAGCCCCTCAAATAATTAAGTAGATTTTTCCCATTAGAAATAAAATAACCAATATTTGTTACAACAAGATCTTTTCATGTCGAGTCTGATCGACATGTTCTCTGCAATTTAAAGGTTTTGGTAACGTTGTTACGTTTGCTTCCTCTTCGAAGATCCCTGATTCCTGACTCCTCTTCCCTTTTGTTCCAGGCTTTTTGCATTTAGTGAGGAAATCTACGTAAATACTCTGAGGAACGGTCTTTTTCACCTGTTTTGCCGCCGTCTTTTGCTGTATTAAGTTCGCCACCTTTTGAACTATTCTTCCGCTACATTCCGGAGTTCGGCATTTTTCCTGTGGGAAGCTTTGAGAAGTTGTGCTGCGCAGTGAGAGTGCTGTTGACTGTGCGTGACGTTGATGTGTCGGGTGGCGTCTTTGGTTTAAAATCGACTGTTCCAAGGAAGCAACATTCCTGAAACAGAATCATTCATTCATTGATTTTAAGAAACATACAAAGAATTTATAGAAAAGAATTTGATATATTGAAAAGTTAAGTTTAGTTTTATACCATTAATTAAGAAAAGTTTTTAAGTTTGATTTATAATTGTAAATAAAGTATTTTGGCAAGAAGAAGTTAACATTTTTTATTTTGTTGAAGATCTAGTTTATATTTTTTTCAATTAAATTTACTCAAGAAACATTTTGAAAAGATTACATTATTTGCTCCTGTGTTTGAGAAATTAAAGATAAAAAAAAAATAAAATTGTAACTATTCTAATATTTTTAAATAATACGGTACATAAAATTTCGCAATTCTGCTGTTAAATATATTATTTTGATTTGAAACGGAATCAAATTATAGCTGCTTTCTCTCTACCAATCCCAAAATAGTGTTATGCTGCGGGGGTTCTACAGGATAGTTTGAGTATTTACCACTGTGGTTCCTCAAATGTTGGTGTTCTGGATTCTCCCAAATTTGCTTTTAGATAAATTCCCCGCCCCTGTCTCTAGCATTATTCTGTTCTGTTCTTGTTATGACTGAAGAATATCCATCTTGTCCTACTGAAGAAGGTCTGGGAATGGAGCATCTAAAGGAGAGGGTGCAGCAACTTATGAAGATGGATTTTGCTTGTAACTTCCATTTTGCTCTTAGTGTTGCTGAATAGGAGAGGGGTAAGACATGGAAGTCACTGGATTATGATACAAGGGATAGGCAGCTGGACTGGTGACGTGTCCAAGAGGACTTGGTTGTGAATTATTTAAAGGACTTCTCTGAAAAGTGCTTGAGTCACTTCCATTTTGCCAACCACTTGAACCAGAAGAGTATCCACCATCAGAAGATGCATGGCGTTGTCCAGTTCCCTGACTATAATCACACTAAGGAGTAGGTGGGTATCCTATCCTCTTAATGGGCCAGACGTTTGGTGATTCAACAACTGTTGCTGTAATTGAGAACTACTGTCAGTCACTGCTCTTGGAGTTATTGCAATAGTTACAATCATTTATATTATTATATCAAATTCATTCAATACCTCAGTAACTACAAGCACAATAAAACAAAGTAAAATTGTTGAGGCTGTTAATTAATGAGTATATACAATGTATAGGTATATTATGTATAACTTAGAAAATTGCTTGAAATTTTAGGCAATAAGTAATTTTGTATTCTGAAAAATGAAAAAGAATTGTAACCATACATATCGAATAACAACATCCAGGCTTCTAAAGTCTTACAATATAAATATGCCCTTCATATACCGATATAAGTTATCTAATACGCTACTTTGTAGATGGGGAGGAGCAGTTTATGTAAATCATAAAACATCAAATAAATAATATATGTAAAAAAACCAATATTCTGGTGGTTTAACAGCAAAACTATTAGAATTTAATATTACATGTATTTTGCCACTGTACTTTCTTTCATTGTTTTGCGTAAAGATATAAGATCAACCTCCAAATTCACTGTAAGTTTGTTGTTTAATATAATACAACAAATGTCAGTTTTGTTCAGTTTTTTCTAATTGCCGTCAACTCTATTTCTACGTATTCAAGTAGTTTTGACTAACTTATATGTTATTGGTTTTTGAACTTATGTTATTGATTAAATGTTATTGACTTGTATTCAATCGTAAATGCAATTTAAAGTGGTACAGTACACTTCCTCATTGAAGAGTTTCCTCTAACATTTCTAAGAATATTATTTTTGGTAAAGGTAATACAAGCCGTTCTGACATAGTTCTTACAAGTACAATAACTATCCGCTTTACATTCCACAATTTAATAATTTTAAAACATTCATTATAAAACTTACAATACAGCTATAAAACTACTGCAACAATGTGTGCTATTAGGAATGAATAAAATATAACCATTATTATGTTTTATTAATTTTAATGCGATTATGTATTGAAATAAAGAATATAAATGTAATTTAAGTACTATGTTGGTACAGTAAAATTTATTTATAAATAAATTATATAATGGACCATGGAAATACAAATATTTATCGTTTGCGATTAAATAATTATAATAATACAATTCTTGGTTTTATCTGTTAATATTCGCGCAATATGTGCATCACCATTGCTTATAACCTAGCACAGCCTAGTTATAGCCCTTCGTACGTGTACTTTTTACGAAATACGTTAGCAGTAGCAACATATTTGAAGTACAAAAATCCACGCACACACATATATGTATACGTATATATAAAAAACAAAATATTTATCACTTCAAACATTCAGCATATAACACATTTTTATGTTATTTCGTGGACAGAAATGGTTGAAGTGCAACATTACACTTTGTTCCGGAACGGACTTGTGCCACCGGATGTCGTTCAGTGTTGCTCCAAATAGAGTACGCTGTTATTTATGTCGTAGATAAAAACACGCAATAAAAAATACTAAAAGGTAATATGAATACAATTATATTTAGCGTAATTTATGTAACCTACAAAGCATCCATCATCACAATAACCCCCAAAGTGAAAAATATGGATGTGATTAAACAATTTACTTTGACAAGAAAAATTTTATTGAGAACTCAAACGAAATATATTTTGTAAGCATGATACAAATTTTGATTCAAACATCCATAAAGTTATAAAAGTATATTGCAAAAGCCATTTTTCCAAGATTTTTGGCGTTGAAGGGGGCTACTTGTTGGTGTTGAGTTTTGGTGGCCTCCTAATTGGGGAAATCTTGTTAAGGGTGGTGAATCTCTATAATAAATTAAGTTAATGTTATGGTATTAATAAGTAATAAAACTTACCAAATTTTGTTTTACTTGTATATTCTTTTATGAGAAAACAACTTGTGAAACCTGAATAGTTATTAATAACTGTAAACAATCAATTAAAAAAAGAGGATAAAAAAAAGAATACCTAAATATTTACAACAAAATTACATCATTGACCAATTATATGTTTATTTATGTTTTATATTGTTGAATACATGTAAAACTGAACATATTGGTACACAATTCGAACATTAAATACAATAATCCTGTAGAATCATGTAATTTGCCAACTATTCAACAAGTATTGGCTTATGATAGGTTATTATTATCTACCTATATATTATCTCTTCACGTTATTCTTATGGCCAAAAAGGTACTTTGAAGGCTTTACATACACTCCAGGGTGAAAATATTGAAGAACTAAGACCTTATTGGACAACTAAGATCATTGGCAAATTTTTTTACACCTCAACCGTTTAGGTCAAGAAATAAGAAAGGAGTTCCGATAGCAAAAGATGGCCTCACGTATTGTATATAAGGACATTGGAAAAAGCATTAGAAATCAATGCTAGGGTACAGAGCAAAGGTATTTTACACACTCAATGGAATAAAGTATTGCTCAAAATAATCTTGAGTCAGGTTTTGTTAATTAAATACTTTTCCTATTAAGTCTTTCATTACTTTTATTTTGTGACGTTTTATATTAAAAATCTTCATAAAATAAAACAAAACAATAAATAGTTTGTGTACTTATAAAAATTATTAGTTTACATAGGCTACAGAGTGGAGGTAGTTTTTAACATATAACTAAAAAAATTTTTTCAGTGAAATATTCGTTCCAGCACCACCTCAAAAATTCTTCAGCCTAACCTGATAGGTAATATCAATAAAAACACGAATTACTATTATGAATAATATATGTGTAAATATTAAACACTCCTCTTATATATTTACTAAACATACTGATTGAATTAATAATACGAGTCTTCAAAACAAACAATTAGTTAGGCTGAATAGTTGAAAGGTGTCTTACTTCATGACATCGATAAGTCCATTGCTTTATTATGTGATGACCATTCTCGAAAAAGTTACTTTTTAAAATTTATTATTATTTATTGTGTTTTATTTACACGAATCAAATAATTGTAGTAAAATTAATCGTATAAGTCAGGTAAAATTAAATTCATTTTTGTACATTTAAAAAATATTATTTATATGTTCGTAGGTAAAACTGAAAATGTAGGCTAGATATATGTTTTTATTTACTGTGAAAAACCATTATATTTATTCCAATGTAAGGACAGCTGTAGTTGAGTATTACTTTCTTTAAAAATACTATGAATTTTCATTAATAATTTCCAACAAGTATTGGTTTGGTACTGAGACCCTAAGGCTGTAAGGATGAGTGATGGACCATCAATCCAGCCACACACGTGCCCTCCGGGAGATCTGACCACATCGCCAATATGAACATTCCCATCATGTAAGTTTTTCCTCGCCTACATTTCTCTGGAATATAGTACACGAAAATAACAATAAAATTTGTATATATTATCGAGCCATGTTTTTAAAGAGTTGTACAACGTATATTTTTTAAAAGAATAAATAAAATAAAAAAGCAAAGTACAGTAAATGAGGAATTGTAAGTACAATATAAAGTTAAATGTATGTAAATAATACAATTAAAACATTTTCAATAATGTATTTATTTCAATTTTAAATGGTTTATTTTCACAATGTCCTTGTTGGATTCACTAAAATATAAAGTGTAATGAGTTACTATTAACAGTAGTGTTATTAAAACATTCTATATGTTATCCCTTAATAGATCTTCAATAACAATAATAGTTAGATATTTTCAATTCATGGCATCTGGATAGCTGCTTACATTTTATAAAAACACAAAATTCATTTCGTTAAACTCCTATCACCAGGTTGTGGAAATGGAACCGTTTTACCATACCTCCTCAGAGTCTTCCGTTGTTCTTTGAGGTGATCATTTTTAGGTTTAGCCAAAGTTTACTAACCATTGCAATTTTAAACATATTGTAAATGTTTGATAAAGCTATCAAGTTTAATTATAGTAAGAGATGAAATAAAAATTGATCAGGTCTTCTAAGTGAGCTTGTATATCAAAAGTAAATCCAAATAATTAAATATTGGAGCTGAGGTAATCGTGGGTGATGTATGAACATAAGTCATTCATAACTATTGCTGAACATAGAACATGGATGTGAACCACTAATGGCGTTTATATTGACGTATGGTTGGTAATAGTACCATGATACTATGGTACCAGTAACTGAGTCTTAGTACTGAGGCGGTCTTGTCACTTGACATGTAATTTTTATTTATATACTTAGTACAGATGTCCTTAAAAAGGACTGGTTTTACCTAACTCTTTCTGTAAGTTTGAATAATATTTTCATTCCAATTAAATACTTTATTATCAAATTTTGAAAGTTTAGGCTAGCATCACATTAGGCGAAAGACGTTTTGAGTTCGTGTTAAACCTTAAAATAATAATATTATATTATTTCTTGACTTTTGTACAATGTAATGTAGAAAAACTAATTTTAATTATTTTAAATCACTTTTTGTTATGTTGTTTATGGTTCTATGGGCGAAATTTTATAATAGCTATTTTTCTCTGTTTAGTTATATTTTATTTGTAATAATACGAGTATTTTATAACTATTAATTTGTAAACATATTATAAGCATGCTGTTAGTATGTTTTTAGTTTCCTAAGTTTAATGGTAACTATCACTACTGTTTTTTTAGTTGTTAAAACATTATTGTTACTTTAGTTTCTCTTAATATTGTTCAAAATAATAATGAAACTAAATTAAATTAAATGAAAAATTTTAGGAATTGCTGTTATTTAACCCTCTGTTGTCTTACTTTTCAGAGATGTTTGTTTATTTGTTTATTGTACTGTCAATTGGTTAAATATACCGTAGCATTTATTTAATGTACCTAAAACTATATTAAACATCGTTAATGTGGGGATACTTTGCATTACCTAAATAGTTATCTTTATTCATAGTAGTAGGTCCTTATAACTATTTTATCTTTTATGGATAGTAAATTATTTGTATAAATTATCAACAAACTTTGGAACATCGTCCTATGCAGTATATGCTTACGTTTAAGGCGTACTCGAATATAATTAAATTAAAACAATCGTAATGTTTAATTAACCAATTAAGAAATACCAGTTAGTAAATAGCTAAATCATCTCAGTGATTTCCCACAGCTATGTTTGAAATAAACGCAGTTGGCTATTATAAGGCACACAGTAGGCCTACGGGTTTCATTCAACGCAGAACTCGCCGTTGAAAACTGTGAGTGCTAAATACTTCCTTCTTGTTATTCTCTGCTGAAAGCTACGGCTCATTAACGCCACAATGACGCCTTTAATGATGGCTGGGAACTTCCTGGCCTTTGTAAACTTAAAAGTGTAGCAAGGTGATGGATTCGAACTCCAGGTAAACAATTTCAAACTGGTAAATATTTAGATAGCTTTCCGTATATTTTGTTCTGTGTTCACTACTGTTAAGTATTTTTATTTCATGATTATAGCCTACAATTAATTCACGAATAAAAGAAAAACGATTTTCACCATAAATAACACGACCTAACCTGGAGTAGTAAATTAATACCTCTAGAAGATTAAAGTCTTATTTTATTATACCGAAAAATATATGTAAATAATTTACCAAAACAATTTATGAACAACAATACACACAACTATTACTTAATGTACTAAAAATATAGGTAATGATAATTCTATATCATTTGCTAGCATATAGAATAAAATACACTATTACTTACACGATCCAAACAAATAGCACCGCCTATATTTATTTCAGTTTGGTATTCATTATTGTATGAAGAAAGATAAACACATTCTATAAATTTATCATTGTGTAATACATTTTAATCCCTAAAACCAATGTCATTAACTATAAATAAATCTATATAGTAAAGTTATTCATGTAAAACCTTTTTATTAAACGTCACATTTTGTTCTACAAAAAGATAGTTTGTGATGATGTTGATGCCATTTTCTGGTTATTTAAATTAAGATACTGCAGAGGCTGCCGGCCTTGTTGGTTTCAATCATATAAAAACAATGTTATTTGTGAATGCATATTTTTTCATTAATTATTTAAAACAATTTATATATTAGGTGTCATTTAAACGTTATCATATTGTGCAAATGGTTTACTTTTGATAATTTTAATACATATGGATAGTTTTGAAAAATGAGGGAAAATAGAAACTTAAAACTAAATTTAAAAGAACAATTATCTCTATGAAAACTAATTAGGAATTCACAAAGCAATTACAACGCGCAATTTCATTCTTTATCAAATGCAATTTGTTTGGAAACAATCCGTTTGAAAATAACTGTTTAATTTGGATACATATTATTTATATTCCGGACATAATATGTCCGGATCAAAAGTAGCATTGTTCTTATGAGATTAAAACCAGCATGGCCACCAGCCTTCAGCAGCTCCCGCCAGCCTCTGCTTAATCAAAATTTAAAAGTGTATACTACACTAACAGAAGTATTGAAGCACACCAAAATCACATTAAATTGTGAGACAAAGTTCATATAATTTGATAAAAATGAAGGTAGTTGATGGCAACACGGACAAAAAAATTCATCTAATATACCCACACACCTACCACTATACAAGTGCAGTGGTGTTGATCCACCCACCGACTACAAACGCACAGTGGTGAAAATCCACCCACCCGCTATACACGTGCAGTCGTCATAACCCACCCATCGACTATACACGCTCACTGGTGATAATTCATTCCATCCAATATACAAGTACAGTGGTGATGATAGGTTGCAATAGTTACAAAGTTTCAACAATTGAATGTGTTGGAGCAATCTTTGTGTCATATTAGAGATATTTCCATGAACATACTGTCTAGTTTGGTTGGATTGTGAAACAATCAGTTCATAATCGTTTTCGTAACTTGTTTCCACGCATTTTCGACTCCATCTACTAAAAATGGAACTATCATACCGTACTTCCAGGAAAAATACTGGTTTACACAATTTTCACTTTGACTTACATAAATGTGTATTTCTGGTTTGCATTGTTAAATTTTATTATATTGTGACATTTTAGTTAAAATTATTTTGCGCCATAAAATTGAAATATGAAAAAATGAATACTTAATTTTCTATTAATAAGATACAGTATTTTAATGCTTAGATATTTGACATTTTATCTATTCTAACAGATAAACTGATCAATAATATTTATTAATATAAATGTTAAATATGTATCTGCAGTTTCTAATGAATAAAATATTATATAACAAATAATTTTAAACAAAAAATAATATAAAAAATAAATAATAACCAACATTTATTGAACACTAAGGGAAAATATTTCTAATTTTACAATGTTCAATGGCCTAGTGTGCAGGTTCATTTTAAAATAATTTAGAAGTATACATGGATATTTCCTGCTCAATAATGCCCTGTATCTATTTTTGTAGGATAGTAAATTACAGTAAACAATGCTTAATAACTTTCACTTCCTTTCTTATGTTTGAGACATTCTTCGCATTGATCTTACATTGTTTTCCCATGACATTTCCAAAATGTCTACTAAGTTAGGCAATTTACTGATATTTTTTCAGACAGTATATTGATCTAAGGTTATTTAGTTTTTGTGTAGTTAGTAGTAAAGATTTTCTCTCCTAATAGTAATAATTATTATTATAATGTTTACTTTGCTAGTTTGTATGTATTAAAACATTTTATAAAAATCTGAACTTTTCTGGGTAATACCCATTCTAACACACAAAGAGTTTAATAAGTTGCATTAATGTATTCAATTGAAATAACAAAAACACAAATTTATTAGAATATAAGTACAAATCGTACATATATTATGACGATCATTTGGCAAACCACGCTTACCTTCGTCAGACCAGAGGGACTCTCAAAGTGAAAGCCATTTGTGTTTTAAATTTGACGTTTAGTGATATTGAATTTTTAACAACACGTAATATCCATACCAAGAAAACTGCACGTAATAAAGATAAAAATGAGGAGCATAATTTAAACTTATTAAATGCTACTGATATTGAAATATTTAAAAATGAATTACAAATGGTTTATAAAATGATTTATTATTAATTGATCATTTAATCATAAGAGCAAGGAGTGACATTATTTAATAAACATAATTGTAGGTTTGACGTGCTCCGATAACTATAAAATGGATTTTCTTATAAAAGAACTTGAAACAAAAACACCACCATAATAAACACGGCAGAAATGACAGACACTCGGAACTTCATTTCCGCAAAGTTGGTGACGCTGTTGACACAATTTCTGATGAAACAAAGCACAAACTCTGCCTTACCGTGTAGCGTCTTGTCTTTTGAAAGGAACACATCTGGGTTTTGCGCTTTCTTTTTGATGCGATCAAGTAAAATTAACGTTCATTTCATCATAAATTAAATAAGTATATTACTTTGAGATTTCCACTATTTTTATCTACACAGCAAAAATTGGTAAATAGTTAAAAACTTGTTCTGCCCCTGTTGTGAAAATAACAGCTTCCCGAAACACTGACTCATCAGATAGCAATATGGTTTTTTTACTGTCTTGACACACCAGAGATGCAGGCTGTAAAAACAAATATTACTGTTTCTAAGACGAAATAAATATGACAATTGTTACTGTGGGCTTTATCATATATCATATCTCAGTTATTCTCTACAGCCGAGTTTACCTAGAGACATTCGTTTGTGGTAAAGTATGTTATTCCGTGCACTGCCAACTCACTGATTGAGCTGTTTTATAGTCATTGGTGATAAATTGTTTTCACGTGCGAGTTAATTTGACTGACAAATTGGAGCCACGTTAATTGCCGAACTAATTTGATTTGAATGGTAATTGAATTTACGCCCCGTCACATGCCCAATAATTGTGACTTGCTCTGTTCAACGCACCTCACTTGTATTTCATTTTTCAATTAAGAACTTAAAATAATTTTACTTAGTTATGTTTTTCCTCATGTTATAATTTATAGCAACCATGAATATTGTTTGCAGCCCTAACAATTTATAAATGTAATGTTTAAAAATATATAATTATTTTTGCCGTTAGACAAAATAACTTTTTTAGGCAATGAAAATAGTTAAATCTATTTTACCTTACATTAATTGTAATGTAAGTCTTCCCTGAATATATGCTATAAATAGTTCAGTTAAAAAAAAATTTGAGTTATATAACCAAATGATCACAATATAAAGTATTAAATTTGTAATAAATACAATTTATTTGGTTATGTATGCTACATATTTGTTTTGTTGCACCACAGAATATTTAACAGAAAACTCCACTGAGTGGTTTGAAATTATAGAGTCTGTTTTTATAGTACATTTTAGATAGTTTTTATTAGTTGTCAGTTCAATTTCCATTACGTTGTTCTGTTCACAATGTGTAAAGCTATGATATTTCTTAAAATAATAATTTTAACTATTTGAAAATATTATAGTAAAGGTCTATTACAATATAAAATAAACTATTATATATATATGTATAATAATAATTTAATATTGTTTTACACTTTTATGAATTATTATAATGAAATCAATTTAAAAAGGGTTCATAAATAATCTAAACTAACTTTTAAGCATGTATTTCTTTGAACTACCGCAAATCGTCAAAGCCAGACAGTCAGCTTGTGGTAAGCGTGAGCCGTTTAAAAGTCAGCTGCAATAGAACTTTCATGCAAGAGTTACAACCATGTCAGAAACCTATTGGCTAATATCTATTTATTTACACTAAAAAAATTTTTTTTAATCAGAACATGACATTCTTTTTGATTTAATGACCTGGCATATGTTTAACAAATTTTGCAAACCCTCACTATTGAGTTGTGACTGTTTAATGCTATAATTTATTTAATTCAATATTTTAATCTATTAACTAAAGTAATAATTTTAAAAAAGTATTCAATGGAATAAAGTATTCAGTTGGGAATTCGAACCTTACACCTTCCACTCCACAGTACTCCCCTCCATCGTGCCTCTACGCCGGCAAACTCTATAGTAACTTTATAGTCATCCAATTCCAAAACTCGTCATGTCCAAAACATGAAATTTATCAGGAAATGAAAAAAACATCTTACAACATTAATAATTGTAGCATAAAATTGATTCTTTTACCTTATTTTTCTATACTTTTGTATTTACTTGTTTCTCCTAATCCTAAAAATATTACAGTTTCAGTTTATTTACAAATTAATAATAAATGTTGGACATAACGTGATTTGGAACTGTAAATGGGAGTTGACGTGTTTTGGAACTGTTGCCTTTAGTTTGAACTGTCACCAAGTAGTGAAATTATTAATTTTGGAAGTTCGGGACTAGGGTTATAAAAAATAAGTTAATAATGAATTAATATTGGCTTTAATTATCTGGATTTAATTACACAATATAAAAATTATTTACATTGCCAAGTTCAATTTTTTTAAATTTTACACTCCGAAAACATAAAGAGAGTCAGTTAAATAAAAAACCTTATTACTCAAAGATTCTAAAATGAACTTGTAATAATAATTAATTAAACATTAAAAACATTATTTTCAACGCCAAAGTCCATTATATTTTACACTCCTAAAACATTTTCATCATCTTCGCGAATTTCATCTGCATCATCAGCTTCTTCCTCGCTGTCATCGTGCGCTTGTAGAAGAACTTCTTGTTCTGACAAAAGTTCTTTGTAGAAAGTTAAGTTTGGATGCAAGTTCCAATCATGTCCATAGTGTTTTGCAAGCAGAGACTTCAAATCATTCAATTTCTCATCTTTCAATAAGACACCTTTATTTATTTTTTTCGGTGAAGTTTGACACCATGATTTACCTTTTCTACAGATTGACTTGGCTGCTCCCACATCCATATTGTATCCAACCTCGCCTTGAACAAATATAGTTGAGTTACTAGGATTTTTTGATTTTGATAAAATTATTTTCTTGTTTGGCATGAACTGAAAATGCCAGTTAGCTGGGGTTTTAGCGGTACCCGGTACAGCTGGAGTTTCTCCATGTTTGGGAGTGCCGTATACTGCTTTTTTCCAGTCATGTACATCCAGATCTGTACCTAGCTTAAAAACAGTACCAACTTCATCAAACACTTTTTCATATTCTTCAGGGTTGACAATGGTCGATTTGGCCCCTATCTCTCTTTCAATTCGGCCAAAAATCCGATGTGGGGGTATGTAGGAGTGTCCCACAATCGGAAAAATAAGAATCACCTGTGATACTGTGGGGGGCGAATTTTTGGCAAGCCAAGTGCAAACCATCCCTACAACAATGGAATTTTTATCCTGCCCCCCCCCCGCAGCCATCTGCAATAAGCTTGATTGTATGGATTCCATCTAAATTTGTAGTACATAAGCGATGGTAAATTGCTGATGCGATTTCGCATGATCCTTTAGCGAACTCGTTTTCAAGCCAAATGTAACAAAATGCGTTTTCTTTGGTCTGTTTATCTTTAGACGAACCCTCACAAACAGTGAAGTTGTAATAATACATCTGTCTGAGATAATAAGAGGATTGATCGGGTAATTTAGGCAATACAAGATTTTTTTGGCAGTCAAATGACAAAACTTTTACTCCTTCAACAGATTTTTGGAGATTGTCAAAAAAAACTGTAGCCTTGGCTTTGTGTACGGTCAGTTCAGCATTTAATTGTAGTTTTTCTTGTTCATCTGTACTCAATTTTAATCGCTCGTTGTGCATAAGGCAAAAAGAGCACACGTCTGTTGCAGGCGATCCAAAGCCTATGTTGAAATCGGTTTCAAATACTGTTCTAAAGAATTCATATTTAACTTTATTGTCAGGTTCACATTGTTCATTATACAAGCGGTAAAGTTTAGCAATTGATAAATCACTGCGTAAGTAAAACCGGTGTACATTTTTAGACCTGCAATAGTGTTTTTCTACTTGGTTAATTGATTGTATGAAGGCTCTTACAGCTTCCCGCTTATTGGAGTAAGCCCTAGACCTTGTATCCCCTCCTCTTCTATCTACAGGGGTAGTGCCTTGTTCTAAAAATTTCTTGCACAAGATCTGAACACGATCTCGACTTACACCGAGTACTTCTAGAAGTGTTTTTTGCATACCTGTACTCTGGTGACAACACCATTCCGCTGTTTGTTTAGGAAATACCTAGTTGTTACCTTCTTTTCTTGCAAGTTTCTTCTGTTTCTTCTGCGATGTGGGGTTTAAACCATCACAAATTTTAAAATAAATTCATTTTGTACTTGTCGATCTGGATTAGCGTAAAACCTCTCATGCATCCGTCGTACGTCTTGCATCCCCAGCTCCTTACATTTAAATGGTCCGCCTTTATGGTTACAGGTTGGTATTTTTGGTGGATTTTTTTACTTGTATCTGAAAAAAACCTAATATTTAATATTTTGATAGTCTAGCATAACACAAAAAATACAGCATCCATATTTTAATCATATATTTTGTGCATCTTAAGAGTAAGATTTGTATAGATGCCATTAAACATAAAAATGCTAGAGGTGATACTCAGGATTTTGCTACAAATGCTTGGTTTAGGGTTTAGCATTGCATGGTAATTGGTACAACAACAAAGTGAGTTTAAACAAGAGAATCAGAGCTTATAGCCTAGTTCAGCTTATAGGTCAATCAGAGAAAACAGGTACATGATTCTTTAATGTCAGGATCACTACAATAAAAAAGAGGTATTTTAAAACATTGCTCTTAACAATAATTAAATGAAAAAGTAAATTAAAAAACTTGCAGGCTATCAGTAGCCTATAATATCTATAGCCTAGGCCTACTCACCTCTCTCTCTTGGCCCTAACCTTCTTCCAATGTTCTGAAGTTTTCAATCTTTTACGTGCTTTCCCCTTAGGTGCAAGTGTTATAGTGTCTACTTCAAAAACATCATCAGCATCTTCTTCAAGCTCCATCATGAACAAACTAATTAATTAGCGATTTAAACAATAAAATACTTGACAAAAGTCTACTGAAGATTGCAGATTCCAGAACTAACCTAAAACAGGTTCTTGGACACAGCAAGGTAAATAGATGAATATTATCGTTGCAACAACCCAAAATCAGCTGTTATAAAAATTCAGCTGCCCAAATATTACTAAACTATTACTAATTTCAGTTGTAAGACTGTTTTTTTCATGTTAAACTAATAAGTCTAATTTATTTTGGACAAAACGACTATTGGAACTGAATCACTGTGTGAAATGTGAAATTCAATAGGACTTAACGAGTTTTGGTTCAGTAACTGTGAGGTGGACATAACGGACTATGGAACAGTTTTAGCCATGGACTTGACGAGTTTTGGAACTGTACCTGCTTTTCAAAGCGACTTTTAAATAGAAAATAACGACTTTTGGAACTTTTAGACCTCTGAAATGTATTACCAGGGTAACCAACTATCGAAAGGTGCAAAAAAACCAACATCGATTTTTGTGGACATAACGAGTTTTGGAATTGGGTGACTCTAAAAAGGGCCTCTTGCTAGCCTAACGGTTAGCTCTCCTGACTACAATGCAGGAGGTCACGGGTTCATATCCCGGGAGGTTCAACTAGATTTAGCTTGATGGTTTTGGATATCTGTCTCATAACAACGTTTGAATAATTAATATACGAGAGAGAAATGAACTATCAATTGGAACTATTAGTATACTATCAATTAAAAGTACAACAAAATGAAAATAAAAAAGGTTGGCAAAACAAAAATATTATGCGTTTACAGTGTGTTTTTTAAATAGGCAGCAAATTTAAAAAAATCAATTTCATATTTATAATGGAAAACTCTGGTAGGTTTAAATTTATATGTATTACAATAATGTTACATTACATCTCAGTTTATAAAAGAATAATGTTATACTGTATTAGAAAATAACGTCTTTGATGGAATCTTATTACTTTAATAATCATTAATTATAATTAAAATATGATTATTTTCATAATTATGATTAGTTTTATTTTAATTATAACTTACCTAATTATTATTATTATTATAAATGAACATAAATATTCAAAATTTAGGATCATTTCTATGTGGGGTTTCAGAACAGTTTGATGTATATTCTTTCAAAACTAGGCGTAATATGAGACAGTCAAATTGTAAAATGAGTGGTTTTACGAAAAGCCTAGTCATTTTACTGTCAAAAGATGGCGTTTTGTCAAATCGATTGCAATTTAAATTATGCCTGTATACTTTTAGTCACTTTATAGAATGAATAAGCTATTCCAGTCACTTTATAAAATGGCTGTTTGAGCGAGATTATTTGCCTAGTCATTTCAATAAATGGCTGCCACTTCCTGGGCATATTTTTGACTGGGTTGAAATAAGTTACAGTCTATACAGAAAAGTTTATTTTTTATTTAATACATTAGACAAAGACAATTTTAATTAATTATGTGCCAAATAAATAATTTGTTTATTATACAAAACATTGCATCTACTTTAACAATTATATTAAAGGGCTAAAAATATTATGCTAAAATAATTTTTATTGAGTTTCAGTATAAGTTGTTATAAATTATCAATGTAAAATATGTTACCAGTAATAAAAAAAGAAATAATAAATAAAACGTCTTACTCTTATGAAGAATTAATTGACAGTCATATTTTATTGTACAAGTAACACCAAAATGACATTTAGAGTTGCACTGATGATCATTTTGAGAACACTTGTTTGACACATTTTCTGCAGAATGACAAGTAGATTTCTTAAACCCTTAGCCACCAAAAGACGACTGTTTGCAACTGTTTTTCCAAGTGTAATAACTGACTCAGGTATAGCATTTTAGAATTCTGCTAAACTAATTTCGAATTCAGAGCGTGGAATCCATTTTCCTTAGTATTCTACTCAAACTGGTCAACACGGTTTTGATACGCTATAACTTTACCACTTATATTTCTTGGGTCTGTTATTCAATACCACAGAGGTTAGTGATTCAATACCATCGTACGTGAATAGGGGGGTCGGTAGTTCAATACCACCGTACGTGTATAGGTGGGCTGGTGATTCAATACCACCGTATGTGTATAGTCGGAAACGTAGGTTAAGCCATCGTACATGAATGGGTGGGTTGTTGTAATATATGTATGGGCGGGAAAGTAGGTTAAGCCATCGTACGTGTAAGGGTGTGTTGGTGGTTCAATACCACCGTACATGTATGAGCATGCAGCTATGTTAAACCATCGTAATTTTATAGGTTGGTTGGTTGTTGAATACCACCGTACATGTATGGGTGAGGAGGTAGGTTAAACCATCGTACGTGTATAGGTTGGTTGGTGTTTCAGTACCACCTTACATGTCTGGACGGGCAGGTAGGTTAAAATATCGTACGTGTATAGGTTTGTTGGTGGTTCAGTACCAACTTACATGTATTGGCGAGCAGATATGTTAAAACATCGTACGTGTATAGTACCACGTATTTGGTGATTCAGTACCAACTTACATGTATGGGTGGGCAGGTAGGTTAAAACATTGTTCGTGTATAGGTTGGTTGGTGGTTCAATACCACCTTAAACGTACGGGTGGGCAGGTAGGTTAAACCATCGTACGTGTATGTGTGGGTTGGAGGTTCAATACCACCGTACATGTATGGGCGAGCTGGTAGGTTATACCATCGTACGTATATGGGTGGGTTGGAGGTTCATTACCACCGTACGTGTATGGGTAGGTAGATAGTTTTAACCAAGTGTACGTGTAAGGATAGCACCAACATGGTCTATATAGTAGAGTGTACTAAGTACATACCTGTGGCTTATACCTCTTTTGCCTTAATACCTCTGTACATGTATGGACGGGCAGAAGGCATACATCCATCGCACATGTATGGGTGAGAAGTAAGGCCATTACTATCGTATGTGTATTGATGGGCAGCTGAATAACCTCCATAGTATATGTATGAGTGAAAGAGAGGTCATTATTATTGTATGTGTATGGATTGCAGGAGGCATACCTCCATCGTACATGTATGGGTGAGAGGGGGGAATTAGTGTCGTACGTGCATAGATGGATAACAGGGACAACTCCATCTTATATGTATGGATTAGAGGGAGGGCCATTATTACGTATGTGTATTGGTGGGCAGCAGGGTCACCTCCATCGTACATGTATGGGTGAGATAGAGAACCATTACAATTTACGTGTTTGGATGGACAGCAGGGCTATCTCTATCGTACATATATGGATAAGAGAGAGCGCGATTACCATCGTATGTATATGGATTGGTGGAAGGGCTATGTCAATGTATATGTATTTGGTAAGTGTCAATATATCTACGAGTTAAGGGGATGATATACCTAGAGAGTACCTGGATGAAGATATTCCGTTCAAATCCTAATGTATTTATCACATTGTTATTATTCCATTACTTTTATAAAATTTTCTATTCGACATGTTATTAGAGTTCATAACACATACAATCCAAAAAAATCGTCTTTTCCTTTGCTTAGTAAGGACTCGGTATAGATTCGAAATAAATGTAGCAATTAAATAATTATTTAAATGGCACTTGCATCTCCATGACTGCTCAACGTACTTTACTGAAACACTGTAACTGTAATGAGAAGGACGTCAAAGCCATGCCACCAAAGTCAGAGGGTTTAGGACGAGTCGTCTGCAATGAGGTGGAAGGAGGCCCGTAATACCTTGCTTATCCAAACGGAACTAACTCCTCAGTGAATGTGAAATTTATTCTACTGAAATACTTTTACACTTTGATGTATATATATGTTAATATATGTATACATATAATGTGATAATAAAAAAAAAACAATAACTTAGCACCCTTAAATAGTTTTTTTATTAAATTATCACCGACCGGTTTCGGCATTTATGCCATCTTCATAGGTGAATAAGTGTTTACAAAACAAATAAAATTAAGTAAATAATCATCATAAAGGAAACATATGTTAAATTAGTGAATATTTTTCTTCTGGTGGTTAGTTGTCATTTTGTGTGTTGTGTTGTTTGTCGAATATTGGGCTTCTTTTTTGTGTTAACATGGTGTTGATTAAATTATTGGGATTTTCTTTGTTGTGTTTATAAATTTCAAGTTCTTCTTGAGAATCTAGTTTTTTGCTTTTAGAACCGAATTTTAGAATTTTCATGTTGGTTTTCATATTTGTGTAGTTGTGATTATTGTTTAGTAAGTGTTCTGCAAAGGAAGATTTCATTGAAGTTCTGTTGTTTGATTTTAGAGCTTGTATGTGTTCATTAAATCTTCGTTTAAATGATCGTCCTGTTTGTCCAATGTAATAGTTTGAGCAGTCTGAACATTTTATGTAATTTGGAAGTGGATTTCTTTTGTATTATGTTAAATGCGTTGTTATTTGTTTTAAAACCTATTTTGAATTTTTCTTTTTTAAAGGTTTTTGTAATTGCTTATCTGTGCTTCCCACAACACAATACTTAATAAAGCAATTAGAAAAAACTTTAAGAAAGAAAAATTCAAAATAGGTTTTAAAACAAATAACAACGCATTTAACATAATACAAAAGAAATCCACTTCCAAATTACATAAAATGTTCAGACTGCTCAAACTATTACATTGGACAAACAGGACGATCATTTAAACGAAGATTTAATGAACACATACAAGCTCTAAAATCAAACAACAGAACTTCAATGAAATCTTCCTTTGCAGAACACTTACTAAACAACAATCACAACTACACAAATATGAAAACCAACATAAAAATTCTAAATTTCGGTTCTAAAAGCAAAAAACTAGATTCTCAAGAAGAACTTGAAATTTATAAACACAACAAAGAAAATCCCAATAATTTAATCAACACCATGTTAACACAAAAAAGAAACCCAATATTTTAAACAATTATACATATAAGAAACAACACACAAAATAACAACTAACCACCAGAAGAAAAATATTCACTAATTTAACATATGTTTCTTTTATGATAATTATTTACTTAATTTTATTTGTTTTGTAAACACATATTCACCTATGAAGATGGCATAAATGCCGAAACCGGTCGGTGATAATATAATTAAAAACTATTTAAGGGTGCTAAGTTATTGTTTTTTATTATAACATTATTATAAATAGCAGCCCTAGGAATTACAACTTTTTACTATATATACATATATATTTATATGATACATTATTTAGAAATTAATTTAGCTGCTGTGGTGTGCTACATTCAAACTGATATTAAATGAGAAAAATAATAAACCCCCTGGGAAAATAATACATAACTTTCCAAATAGTTATGACGATCGAACCAATACTGTTTCTGTAGGGAGGTCAAACAGACATATATAGGCATACGTGCGGTCGTTTTAAAATATATGGAGTAAAAAAAACTTTCGCATAATACAATCAAACTTATTATTTATATCGTAAGTAATCTTTTATAAGGCTTAGTTATAGTGAAACCAAGGAAAACATATATTGAGCATCAGTATTCAAAAGTCACTGTCATTGTCCTGTTATTTTATACCTAGTAATTAACTGTAAATAGTTTAAACCATTGAATAGTTCCAAGTAAGTGCATACAATTGAAGAATGTCGTGATAGGCACTACATTATGGAACTGCTAAAAGTAATCAAAGGAAGGTAAAAGATCATACTAGTGGCATTGCCTAAAGATAAATAACCTGAATTTCAAAAATGTTATTGTTGTTTAAAGCAGATTAACGGAATCTGGATGTTTTAAAAGTAATATAGTTGATAAAGTTATGACGTATTTGTACGAACAGCCCAGAAGATAAATGTTGAAGATTAATAATTAAAGATAAAATAGGCCTGTAATTAGCCAGTCGTAAGATCACATTGTGGAGAGTTTTACATGGTGAAGAGCTCATTTTTACAAGCTACAATAGGTGTAAGCTTAAAATCTACTAGCCTTGATGATTTTTTAGGTTTTCAAATAAAGATGTTGCTGAGCCAAGTTTTCTAGAGAAGGTTTCATTTGAAAATGACCTTTAAAAGACAGGACATCTTCAATAATAAGAATTTACACATATGGTTTGCAGAACATTCTTTTGGTGTCATTTTCATTAGATGTTATCGAGGAAAAAATAAAAAAAAGGCTTTGTTGTGGTACAAGAACAATGAGTACAATAGGCGCGGTTTCTTATTACTATTAAATCATCTCGTACACCTAACAAACTACAGTTGCAATTACAATCTTTCAGACATTTTTGCAGTTGATATTCACGCAAGTATCATTACTTGGAGGTCCCTAACTGGACACTAAATTTTATCTAATAAACTTAACTCCCTTACAACCATCTTGATTATCAGAGGCATTCTTTCTTAATTACTAGAGAATGTACCATGGCCATGATTTGTGGTTTCAACCAACCCTTTGTGGTATGAATGTAATCACTTAACTATTGCTTTTGGATGGCGAAAATGTAGTTGTAGTTTAGAATACTGTAAGTGGGAGATTGTAAGGTAAAGTTGAAGTGGGGTAAAGACAAACTACCTTTGTGACAGCCCCTCAGGCAAAGCCGTTGTTACTTCAGTGGGACAGTTAACAATTTACTTCGTCGGATCATGGAGCAAAAGTAGTGTGGTTTAGGATACTGAAAGTGGGATACTGTGAGGTGAAGTGGGGTAAAGACAAACTACCTTTGCGACAGCCCCTCAGGCAAAGTCGTTGTTACTTCAGTGGGACAGTTAACAATTTACTTCGTCGGATCATGGAGCAAAAGTAGTGTAGTTTAGGATACTGAAAGTGGGATACTGTGAGGTGAAGTAGGGTAAAGACAAACTCCCTTTGCGACAGTCCCTCAGGCAAAGCTATTACTTTAGTGGGACAGTTAACAATTTACTTTTTAGGTTTTATGGAACAAAAGCAGTTTAGTTTAGGCTACCGTAAATGGGGTACTGAGAGGTGAAGTGGGGTGAAGACAAACTACCTTTTTGACAGCCCCTTAGGCAAAGCCGTTACTTCAGTAAGACAGTTAACAATCTTTCAACCAATGTGCATGTATTAATTTGCTGAATGTTTAGGTGAGTTTAAGTATTTTTAGTATACCATTTGCTTTTTAGACTTTTATCAAAATATAATTTAAAAGTATTAGGAATATTTAAAATAGCTTCACTCGTGTACCACTATAAATGTGATTACTACACCAATACTGTATCAAGCATATATATTTAGTTTCATATATGTCTTGACATTAATAAGTAAAGTATCGATTGGATCTTGTCAGTTGCCTCATTTTAATCCTAGTTTCCATGACGAAAATAGTACAAAAAAAGGAGTTATTTTAATTGGTAAGTTTTATTTTCCAGTTGACTAACATTTTAACTAACTACGCACAGACTTCAGACATGTGTAAGATACTATACGTGTAGTTCCTGTAGTATTGTAACACAGGTAATTGAGAGCTAATTTAACCGAGATTTAAGGCAATATGTTTATTGGCAAAGGAATGTCTAATGTCCAACCCAATTAAAAATTAAACAACAGAAAAAGAAAAACCAAGCCTGACAGAGAAAATGTATCTCAAGATGACTCCAGTTAAATATATTGCACAAGTATTTATATCAAATGAAAGTTTCAACACCGGTGAAAGTTTTGTTTAATAGTGCGAAACTATACATTTGTACCAGTTCAAACAGTACAAATTAATGAATCCAAAATGTGTTATTACAAATACCAAAAGCAGACTAACACACAATGACACTATTAGATCAATGGTTCATAAAAATGTACGATCAGATAATGGTTATGTGTACCCAATATTTATGGTTAGATTTTAACTCCGTAACTCTATCCTTAATTATTTTCGTGATATAATGGTTTAGTACTTAAATTAGTGTAACACCCTGGAT
The DNA here is from genome assembly GCA_035578905.1 of Stictocephala bisonia. NCBI lineage: Eukaryota > Metazoa > Arthropoda > Insecta > Hemiptera > Membracidae > Stictocephala > Stictocephala bisonia. The sequence goes on from JAQJVL010000631.1 coordinate 179,927, forward strand.
ATATTTGTGACAAGCATAAATGTAACGTTCGGCTTCAGTAAACCCTGGACAAACCACTCTGGAATTAGTTTATGTGTTTTGAATGATTTAAGTGATACATTAAACAAATATAGCTTTCACATTTCATTGAATACTAAGTAGCTAAATTAGCTTATGAAAGGCTGTCAACAACAGGTTCATTTTATGGTTCATTATATTTAAGTATCTTTTAATTAATTCTAAGTGCTTTTTCATCCAAAATTATATGATGCTTAGGGAATATTTAAGATATATAAATTTATTTTATAACATAATGAACTGTAATGAAAAGAATAGCAGAATTTTCTCAATACAGCAGCTGCCTTTTCTTAAAGTATATTTTAGTTTTAAATCTTTTAACAACGTGATATTTTAACACCTTTTGCGTCAGATCATATAGTAATCTATCCGTCTAAGATATTCTACAAACATATTCGTATGAATTTTAAAATCCATTAGTGCTAGCATGGTTATGTATTTTGATATTACTTTTTTCAAAATAGGTTCATAAAGTCCATAGTCCATACACAAAGTTAGCCTAAAGGCAGTTTTAGAATAACAGAAATAATATTTTTAAATCTTAATTCGCTTTTCCAACCTTCAAATTCTTACGAAGGTTATAAATGAATTACATCTATATTGATATTAAATGTAATAGAAAACGTACAAATATATAGTAACTTAGAAAATCACATCTAAGGTTCAACGATAGTTTATCAATTAGCAAATAAAAGTGTTTTCTATCGGACACGTAGGTAGATAAAAGTTCGACAGTTTAACATTCAGTATACAAACACACTCCGGACACATATTAAAACAATAAAAAGAATAATTCAACTTTATTCTGCATTAATATTATACAAATAAAAAGGCGCCAACTGTTCTGATAAAAAACAACTGTATTGTTGTTAATTTCAGATGGAGTTGATATTGGTATTCTTCGTTGTATTTTAAATTATTACAAAATCACCAATAACAACACTTTACTAGGCCTTTCGCCAGCAACACATTTATATTTTTTTGTGTTGCCTGATGATGCCAACTTTGCTGGCGAAAGGCCTAGTAAAAAGTGTTTTTTATTGGTGATTTTCTAAAAATTATAAATACAACTATATTATTCTTTATTTTAAGTTTATTATACTGTAGATAGAAATTTCGATATTGTAAAAGTTTACTAAGAAGGCGAATAAATATCATGATTTGGACAAACAATCACTTTTTTTAAATAAAGAATTACACTATACTTAAAAAAATAACTTAGTCAATTAGTATTCCATAAACCGTAAATATGGTATTTGTTTAATTTATGACTTAAATACCCTCTATTACCATTAAAAACACGCAAAATTATTCCAGAGAGGTTTTACAGGGCTTACTGAAGCCGAGCATTAGAGTTATGTTTGTCACAAACATATCTAGGGTTTTACAATAATTTGAATACTAAACCGTCATATCACAAAACGAATTAGGGATGACATTACGGTATTAAAATATAACCATAAACTTTGATCAGAAATACACATAGTAGGACCACACATTTATCTGATCATACTTATTTATGAAACATTGATTTCATGGTGTCATTGTCATACAGTCTGCGTTTGGAATTTGTAATTATACGTTATTGGATTAATTAATTGGTAGCTCTACAAAACAGGGGTTTGTCCAGTTAAAATGTTTTCATATTAGTTAAATAACTATCGTAACCTAATAAAATCCAACATAGGCATTTCCTATCAAAAACGTAACATTACTGAAACTAGACATTTTAGGGGTCAACCCGCTTAGTACTCACAGCGCTATAAGAATAAAATAATTTCTCTTTTTTCTCATTTTTGTAATTTTGCTGGCTTTTCTAATGAAGAAAAAAATTGCTAAAATATCGATTAGGCCCCTGTTCTATATAAATGACACAAATTGAAGTTTAATTAGTATTATAAATAACGAGGAGTACCACTTAGTTGGATCAAGTCATATCTCAGTAATAGAAAACTATTCGTCATAATTTCGGCCATGCAATCGAGGGAGGTTTGTCTGATATATGGAGTCCCTCAAGGTTCCATTCTCAGTCCATTGATCTTTTTGTTGCATGTCAATGATGTTGGCTCATCAAGGACAACCCGTCTAGTACGCAGATGACACGACTCTCTGTTTCAATGTGGAATCAAAGAATGAACGGGAAATCATGACTTTCACCGAGCTTAATAATTCTATCCAACATTTCAATGAGCTCAATCTTAAAACTAATCCAACAAAATCACATTTCATAAAACTCTGCCTACGAAAAATGGGTCCAACTGTCATGTTAGACGAAACCGAGGTCATAGAAGTGCTGTCGACTAAATTCCTTGGAATACACCTCGATCGAGGGTTGACATGCGATATCCCCGTCGACAATGTCTGCTCAAAGCTGTCTTCAGGAATTTACGTTTTGAGACAGCTGTCCAAATACTGCCCAACTCAGGTACTGATGACGGCGTATTATGGAATAATATACCCACACCTTTCCTACGGAGTAGTCTTATGGGGAGGTTGTGCAAGCACTCAATTTTATAGAATGTTCACCTTGCAGAAAAAAGCGGTCCGAATAAGTACAAAACTGCAATGGAGAGAGTCGTGCAGGCCAGCATTAAAAAATCTCAAACTGTTGACGCTTCCCTGCCCCTACATTTTAGAAACATCAATGTTTTTCATGTCGAAATGCGAACCCGTAAGAAATAGCGAAATACACTCGTACGACACTAGAGGTAGGGAAAACTACCGTACTGGCAGATACAGGACGGTAGCTTACGAACGATTGCCTTCACAGATAGGAGTTCAGTATGTCAACAAGTTACTAAATTCAATTAAAAGTGCCGCAATACCCAAGGCATTTAAAGCTCGTCTGAAAACTGCATTGATTTCAAAAGCATTTTACAGTATAGACGAGTTCATGGCACATAGTTGGGAGACCTTATAATTGCCTGACCGACAGAGAGGTTAGAGTGGGAAAATTTAGAATAAATTAGAATTGGAGTGCATGTTACAATTGTATTTTTGTCTATTATTTTGATGTAGTATGAATGGACAAAACTTTAGATATTAAATCAAGCAGCTTAATTCCTATTGACGATTGCAAAACAATTCATTTTGTAAGTATGCAATAAAATATTTCTATTCTATTCTATTCTATTATAAAACAAACGATTAGAACGAAACGATGTTGAAACTTTCCTTTAAAATAAATAGTTGAATACAATATTTAACAAGATATACCTTGAGATACATTTTCTCTGCTTAGCGAGTTTTAATTGTTTGCTGTTGTTTGACTTTTTTATTTCAGAGGAAAATTTCAGGGAGTTTCCTCTGTCATCAAACATATTGCCCTCAATGTTAAAATTAGCTCTCAAGTACTGGGTTACACCACTACAGTAACTATTTATTTATAGTATATTTATTTTAATTTAATTTTAACGAAACAGTATTACATGAAATGTATAAAACATCAATTTGGACGAACGCATTATTTTGCTAAACCCAGAACATTAAAGTGTAACGATAACAAATTTCAGAAGTCTGCATGTAATTAAGAACAATTAATTGAAAAATTACACCTACCAATTTTAATGACTAGTACTGTTGTAATTTTTAATTTTAATTTTAAAACCAATATTATAATAACCTCATCTTTTTTATCTATTTTAATCATGGGACCTAAAATTAAAAATGTGGTGTGGACAATATCCACTCAATACTGTACACATCAAGTTCAGAGCTAATATGGCACTAAATGTATATACCTGATAGAGTATTGGTGTAGTAATGTAACCTATACAGGTACACGAGTGAAACTATTTTAAATATTCCAACAACCCTGAAGTTATATTTTTTTTAAATAAGTCTGAAAAACAAATAGTAAATTGAAAACGCGTAAAATTATCTTAGTGTTCAGTGAAGTGATAGATATAAGTTGGTTGACTGTCACACAGAAGTAGGGGCTAGGCCTGAGGGACTGTCACAAGGGCAGTTTGTGTCCCTACGGAATCGTAATGATTTTGACACAATTTACTCATTATAATATTAAATAATATTTTATCATTTACAGCAAACATCTAAAACAAGAAAAACTCTAGCTTACTTTTAAATGGATTTAATTTATTTTGGGAGGGGGGGAATAAAATTAATGATATTTTATATATATATATATATATATATATATATATATAGAGAGAGAGAGAGAGAGAGAGAGAGAGAGGAGCATGAAATTCCTTATTACTTTATTTAATTCCTACTGAACCTGGTATATTTGAATATTCCTAATAAGAAAATTAGAAAGATTAAGTAAATGTACATTAAATATAATCTGTAAATGTTGGAAAAGCAAACGGAAACTACTTACCTTATAAAACTGATTCTAATATGTAAATTTACTTATTCAAAGTATTTACATTGACTTCATGTATCATGTCACCTGAGATGGTGTGATCACCATGATATGGCAGACATAGTTCCTAAACAAAGCCAAAATCTACGTATATTACATAATGTATCCTCAGCCTGTTTGAACTAAGAAATTGCCAGGAAAATCAAATATATTAGAAGGAAACTCGATATTTTTTATCATTATTTGTTATGGATATAATTCTCATTTGCAGGAGTGTTTGACAAGGTCCGTCAACATATACTTTAAAACAAGTCCTCTTCTTTTTGATTATCCTCTACATTTGAACAGTGAATAACATTTTTATTTTATGGTTTGCAATTTAAATCGTGATTTTGTGGTGTGAATTAGACGATTTTGCTTCCAGGAGGCTGTTAGTTGAGAATTAAAATGTTATTGTTATTTGTTAACGACATAATATTTATCCTGAAATACTCGTATACAGTCCAAATCTGCGCTGACGACGTTAAAACGTCACTGAAGATCACTGATACAACAATGTCGAAATTTTAATTCAGCTGTAAGGAGGACTAATGACAATCATATGCCACTGAACCTCAGCCAAGCAGTGGTAGTTTCGTTCACGTATAAAACTAATCTGTCATTATCTTTTTAATATATAAGTGGCTGTATAGTGAAAAAAAGAGAACAATCAAACTTGATGTTCTCATAGACTCCAAGTTGAAAAACTCTGCACACGTAAACTCTGTGGTGTCAAGAGGTAGAGAGGAACCTGGATCTTTTTTTGTGGATCACCCTTTATTTTAATGACAAGCACACCTGTTTATAGTCATAGGTTCGATATCAAAGTGAGTGTGTCAACATCAGTTTGAATAAGGGTCGGCTGTTTACAGGTGTAAACTCGAAGTCGTCCGGAGCATATAACTATTTACAGATAGTGTGGAAGTTTCTATAACTGAAAAGGAAAACCGATTCAATATCAATTTTAGATGAACATTTTAAGATTTGTATTATTTTAATAAGGAACGTAGACATGATAAAATAAATGACCATTTTATTTTAAAATTCATTTCTTGTGATTAATACAAGCAGGAGAGAATAAGTATATTCTCACAAAACCAAAGTAACAGCTATTCACCTACATAAAAATGACCACGTATCCATGAATGGTTAACGATTGTTAAATGATATTGAATTTACAATTAATGCTTCCTGAAATTGCATAAAGTACTTCCAGCACATTTTCAGTTTTGTTTGTTTTTATAATACGTATCATTCTCACTTTAGGTAACATCTCGTCATAAATACTTAAATAAAAAAATGAAATAAAATGTAAGATTATTATTTGAAATAATAAGATATTTCTTCCAGCATCGCAGAATAAAACTAAAATACTTGGTTTCCTTCAGCTATCAATTAAGCTTAGTTGCCTGATATTTAATATGGTGTGTTGTTTAATAAACGCTCGATTATTTTTATATTTACTTGATCAATTATAAAAAGGAAATATGTTTAAAAGTTTTTCTGTACGTACTTTTATTTTGGTTGATGCTAGTTTTTGAAAGTATCGTTCACTAGAAAATAGTATTATTTGTTGGTAAGTATTTGTAAAAACATATTTTCCAATTTAAATACTTATAACGTCATCAGTAATTATAAGTCTTTTTCAATACTCTACAACTTCTAGTGTAACTGTAATACGCAAACATTCTCCCCAATTAACCAGATTTAGAATTAAAAACATATTTCTTTCATATAATACACTAAGAAGGATTATTCGTATTAGTGTTTGTAGTTTTATCTTAAGTGCTCTATTTATCTAAATTGGCCCAAGTTAATGCAACTAACAACGTTAAGCCTCTTGAGGCAAGGACCATGTGTTAGACTTACATTGTATCGTACTTTAGCCAATATTTCATACTTAGTCTCTTCTATTTATAGAAACTTTTCTCCTACTTTTGTACTATTCTTGATTTATTACGTTAAGGACCACAATAACTGTAATTATATACCATTGTTCATACGCCCATTTTTTTCAATGCCTATCATATATCTTCTAGCAAATCATCTTCAATGAGCTTTGTCCAATTAACTTTTAAATAAGGCATTTGCGTTTACCGTTATTTAACGTGCCTGCTTCACCCACATTGGAAGGGGTCTAACTATAATAGCTGAAGATAACTTGTGTCTATTGAGACAATTTTATATTGAGAATATTTTCAGCGACATAAATTTATTGTTACCGAACAATATGTATAAAAAATATATCTTTAATTGAGCAGATCTCCACCAAATAATGTCAAACCAAGTCGAACTGTAACCACCCATTTAGACTTAAATATATTTAATTTTATTTGTTTCACTATTCAATAATATCACAATTCATATACTTTAGCACTTTAAAATAAAACGTAGACTATAGGCTTCAAAAATAAAAAAATAAAATTACTAATTTATAAAATAATTTTAAAAGCCAAATAGATTGCTAGCTTTATCTAAATTAACACAGGCAATTGCTTTAAATATTCCTATTGTCCTCAAAAACTAAATTGTGAAATAGAAATTTGGCAAAGCTTAGTTTCGACAGTAGTTAGTGTCTTTCTAGTTAATAGTGTGAACGTTTATTGGTCTCTTGAATTTACAGGATTATTAATAATAATCATTTTGCTTCATAATGTCGGATACAAGTTCCATCTGTGACGGTTACTATTTAGTTAAAGATAGCTAGTTAAAATGTATTGATATATTATAAATCAATATCATTTAGTTAAAAAAATCACAACACCAAGTGTTAAGTTAGCCAAGGACAAGGCTATGAGTGAAAGATTAAAATTACATCTGCTATGAACACCGATAAAATACCTTTAACCTGTTCAAGCAATAGATTTTAATATTTAGCATTGTATAGTTTTATTCATGCGATATAAAGCTTTTGGTTGTATGTTTTTTCAAGCATTTCCTACAAATAAAAGCAATGCCTTACTCCTTGACACAAATTGTTGAGAGTTAAGCAATTGCTGGTTGTTTTATTCATACATATTATAAGGAATTACTTAGAATTGAATAAAAATCCTAGACTTTTATTCGTGAGGCCCATTAAGACAGGTTTTTTAATATTAAGTAGACAATAACAAACCCCTAGAACTATATTTTGGACACAAACTATTAAGGGAAGTACATACAATTACCCAGTTAAGGAACAGTAATGGAACATCATAAATTAAATGTAAAAATTAATTCCAGTTCAATTGTTCAAATCCAATATTTACTGTAGTTTTCTTCATTCCAGTATGAAAGTGATAATGTATGTTATGAAAATGTGCTTTAAGACTAAGTACAAGACATTGAGATAAACACATTTGTAGAATGTCGTTTAGTAAAATTTTTAAATAAGCAATATCAAATATTTCACAGGGATTTGATTTTAAATTTTTTTAAAGTAAACTTATTTTTCCAATATCTAGAATAATTTGTTGTTAAGAGGTTTGGTGACAAGAGAACAACGGTAAGTTCACTATAATTCTTACTAAGGATTGTATAGGCAAGGAGTTAGAATTAGAGGGAATGTGGAGGTTTGACCATTTACCATAAACAGCGATAGATAAGTTGTTTTTGAAACTAACTATGATGTTGTTATGGATGTTAGTAATATTAGTGCCAATTTACATACGCAAAATAACAGCCGTTATATCTTATCATCGTAGTGAGTTTTTTATTTGAAAAATATTGGTGCAAATGCAAATTAATTTCCATTTTTTAAATAACTGTTATCCGTTAACTGTTTTAAAAAATAAATAGTTTTGCACAATAATTAATAGAATATTAGTTTTAATGTTGGCATAGAGTCATAAGTAGAATAGCAAAATACAGGGTCCAAGGTTTCATCCATATTTGTTACGTTGTGCCTGATTTGTTCAATACAGTTCATGCGTAGTCTTGTGGTCCATTTGAGTTGGCATGAACTGTGTACCCCTACTGGTATCTGGAAGACATTTAGTAGACAGTCCTTAGTCAAGACCTGAGCATGGCCGCCCGTAACCTCCCTGCCACGTAACCCATCTATAGTAAATCAAGTGAATACTGTCATTTATATTACGTTGTCAGATGTACATTTTACAAGGTCCGAATGGTGACTCCATTTAAAAAAATACTCTATTAAAGTTAATGGAACTTTACAAAGAATAAAGCTTATTCTACAGATGTCAATACCTTCATCTAACTTACCTTTGAAGGTGTTAATAAGGTTTTGAATGTTTGTGACGAGATCTATTTTCAAACTAAATTGAACTGTCAAGTGTTTCAAACGTCAAAGTACAATTGAATTCGTTTACTGCCATTTTAATTTGAATTGGCCTCAAGTGAAGTCCAATTTAATCCGTATTTCTTCAATTTGGCATCAAAACGCTTTTTTTATTTGACTAGTTATAGAAATATCTGATTATTTATATTGTCTTTTAGATAACTTTGTAGTAATTGTAATACTGTATTGTGTTTATTTTAAATAGTTATTTCGAAGTCTTATTCGAATATTATATACATTATACAGCTGAGTCACGAAGAATTATTACTGAAAACCTACAATGAAATAATCATAGTTAGTATAATTTAGGATTAAGGGGTTCAAGAAATCGTGCTAGATTTTAAAATGGAGTGTATTTAACTGTGAAGTAATTTTCATATAGAGTGAAATTGTGTGTTTACATAATTAATTGGTACTGAATATGAGAAGAAGTCTTGCATAACTGTAAATTTTAGGACCACAGGCAATGTGAAAATATAAATATGTGAAAAAACTCTATGTGAGTTGACAGAGGGTGAGCTGATTTAAATATCTGGTAAACAGATAAATAATGGCTAACTTTTATAAAACTCGACAGAATGTGGGAAACACTAATCACTTTTTAAATTTTCTGTGATATTTAATAATTATTTTGCCATACCAAACGAGATATACCATGTATTTTATGTCATAAACATTACTGTGTTAACTCAACTACTTTACAATAAATATTACAAAACTAATTTAAGTAGTTTGGAATTTTATTTACTCTTTAGTGATATATTTTAACCATCACTGTATTGCATCCAAGGTCTAAAATAATAATTTATTTAAATGGGGCCTTACAATGACTTATGAAAAGAAGTATAAATACAAACGAACGACCTTTGTGTTGTTTTATCTGATATTGTTAACTTTGCTTGAGTTTGGGGATATATATTTGAATCTAGCTTTTTTAAAATAAACCAATTATAAATGAAAAAGAAAACATAGTAGTAATTGTTTTTACATCGAAAATTATTACAATGTATATTTCAATAGGTTTTTCCTATATGTAACGAGACTAAAAATACCAAATTATTACTCAAAAATGTAAAAGTAGTGTAGCATTAAGGTCCTCGACAAGACAAGGTTCCAAGGACAGGTAATATTAAATAAGGACAGGTCCCTTGGGTGAATAATTAAATAACAAGGCCGAACTTCAGACTGAACTGTTTCCTTTTTTGGAGTCTCCTTCTAAGACAACGGTTTATATTTTTATATAAACAAGCTATACATTGGTACAATTTTTACAGAACAGACGATTTACTTTAAAGAGATTAAAATGAAGGTATAAGCAAATATATTAAAGTTTCAAGTAAAAAGCAATGAAAGCGAAACAGCATTAAGTAGTAGTTAGTACTTAATTCCTGTATCATTTTAATACATTTTTAGTTAGTGCCTAATTATTTGTTAAATTTTAAATTACCCAAGTTATTTTTGCTGATATAAATGGTATGTTTTATAAGGCTAGATTTATTCAATAAATAACCATAAATATGCTTGAAAAAAGAAAATTAACTAAACGCCTTTTATATTAAAATTTGTTATAAAACGTAATAATTTTTTTTCTGAGCGATCACATTATGCTAGCACAAATGGGAATGAGAAATAAACGCATTTTTATAATTGTTGTCCAAAGGACGTCGATAGTAGGAGCAGGGAATCCGAATAAATATAAGTAGGCTAAACTAGACTTAAATTTTTTGTAAAAATACATATATTTAAAATAATATACTTAATGTTAAACTCGATCACTCTTAAACGCAAAAACACACAAACAAATATATAACGTGATGTAACCTACATTATTTTTACAGAATCGTTAAACATAATAAACTCCTGTTTCAATTTACCTTTTTAAAAACAACATTTTGATCAATAACTTAATATTTACATTTAAAGACATTATGAACAAGATATATTTAAAATAATTAACAAAATAAATATTGTTTAAGGTCACACAGTAAACAACCTGTAGTAACAACTACAGAAATATATCCCAGGATACTATAGTTCGGCTCTAAAGGCTCAGTAATTAACTACTTTAGCATGATCTACAATGTGTGTGTGTGCACGCGCGCGTGCGTTCACTAGATAATTTAAGTAGATAAGTCTGGTACGACGATTTGATAGAAATATTCAACATAAGTTTGTTAAATTATATATTTTTCTCTCTGAGTATATGAAATATTAAACATATATCATATACAATTATAACCCAACATATTTAGTTCCATCATCGAAGGCAACTTTAACACGTCTATACACGTAATATTCCAGTGAATTTCGTTGGTAAATAAATAGAGTTAGACATATACCTGTAAGTAGAATGCATTAAACTACGTCATCTAAATATCTTATAAAAACCTTTTCAAATTATTTTTTCAGTGTGTTCTTAGTAACAAGATAGTTAATCTTATATTTATATCTTACATGGACTTATTTGACAATTATTGACATGAACCTCTACTCATTTACTCACCATCCATACATAACAGGTATTATAAATAAAACAACAATAAATAATATATAATAATAGAATTATTAAATTAGTTTGAAAAATAAAATAAGTATACACAAATATTTGTTACTTCAATTTTGTGATTAGTTAATAAGTTACAAATAATAGTTTATTACATCTCAAAATGATTAAACCTCTTTCATATAGTAATTATAACCATCAACATATATAATGATACATATGCCATTTAAAACCCACCAATGAGAGACATACAACCCAGTAGTTTAATGAATGAAAAATAAAATATCGCCTGGCCTTTTAAAAAAAAACTTTTGCTTTTGCTCTACTATTTTTCGGTATTATTGCTCTGTTGTAAATTCTTGATTGTTCAATTTTCGTTTGTTATAAAAATTTAATTAATTCAAAAGCAACAAGAAAGTGCAATTTTTCTAAATATATTTTGTATATAAAAAAAATTTTTCAATACTCATACATTTTATATTAAAATTCATATTTTGCAACTATACTTGTTATTGTTACAATAAAATAACAATTAATTTTACTAAGAGAAAAAATATGTTGACAATATCTTTCCAATTCATTATTCTCCACAATTGTTGACTTCCCAAATGTCATTCAGAATGTCTAACTATGCCTCCAAATAAAATTATTTTTCTATATTTAAAATATAAATTTCTTTTCTTTTCTAAAAGTCAGTAATTAAATATCATGCGTATCACCCATACTCCGCTCAAGAGTATTGTAATATTTATAATTAATTGAAACATACAAAAAAAGTTGTTATAAACCTGAAAACTTACTATTTCTTATAGGAATTTGAGTCCAGTATCAGGATCATTAATACATTATGCACAATAAACTAAAAATACATAAAAATAGCATTCTGTTGTTAAATATCACACTTATCGTATATGCAAATAAAGTAACGCTAAGCTTCAATGAAAACAATTTGTAACGGTTTTTAATGGATGTGTTTACAATGTCTTCAAATTCAGATATAAAAGGTGCATCTGGCAAAATAAGGAAGAGTTAAGACACTGTTAACACCCCTCTGAGCACTAAAGAAATACTAAACACTGCACAAACACTATGTGTTTTGTTTATAGCTTGAAAATAAATAATAAATGAATTTAAAATATTAACTTGTCCACATGTACTGTTATTTAAAACTAAACAATAATCAAAACCACTCACTGAGTGAAAAAAATCCCACGCTCAAAATAATATGGCTAAATGCGATTTAACACGTGGAAATTTAACTCCTTATAATAAATATAAAATATAAATATTACTGTAGCTGGACTTAATAACTTAAAGAATAAGTGTTGGGACTCTCCTTCTATGCAACCAATTGAATTTAATTTGTAAATTTGTCTGCAAAGTGTCTTTTACATATTTTATTATCTATTTAGTTGAGTTAACACACTTCATTTGTACCCTAATATAAGAAACCATTTAACTATATTTACTCTTTAAAAAAAACTCTCAATACACTTAATATAGGATTTTATATTTTCCTATTTTCCTAAATTAATATAGTTATTACAAAATAACTATAAAAATTTAATATTAACAAAACCAGGATACCGCTAATACAATAGCCAAGGAATTCTGTACGTAAAAAAACCTTAAATAATAGTATTTTTACATTTTATTTTCAGCGTACGGTTCTAAAAAGTAAATTAAACTGAACTGTGTTTAATTTAAATGTTTGGAAACAGCATTTATTAAACATTAATTATGTGGAGTCTGAACTGTTTCTGACTTGTTCTCAAACAAGTTGCTTTAAAGTCTAACTGTTTATGAGTTTGTCATCAAGACGTAATTAAATTTTAAACTACGACTATTTATAAAAGTAAGTGTGACTGTAAATTAGTAATTATAATCAAAAAGATAATTATTTTGTAATATATTTTAGTTTTATTTAGTGCATAACATATTTTGACCCTTCGTATATAAATGACGCCCTTTTTCATTTTAATAATCGAAATCTTAGAGGCAAATATCTATACCGTTTATAGTTTAAAATTATCGTTGAAAATAAAACTTTGAATTAAGTTATTTAGGTTTTCATATTCTTGGTTAAATCGTCATCTAATAGTATTTATTTATTTTTGGTGAAAAATAAAGTAAAGTTTTATAAAAAAAAGTAATAAATAAATAGAAAATATAACAGTGTTAAAATGTTTGAGAATAGCGTTTGCAATAGAGTGTTATATATTATAGGTAACGTAATTGATAAAAATCAGGCAAAGAAATTGCCGTGAAGGAAAGAACACGTAACGCAAATATTAACAATATGAATGCCATTATGATTTGTTATTCTATAAGGTAGTTCGACAACAGTACGGCAGATCTCAGATTTAGGATGCAAATCATTTTCAAGGGTCTTTATCAGTTATTTATAAGCCATTTACAGTCTTAAAACACTTAAAAATGTCAAAATGTGTTAAGAATCTTTTATACAAATTTCAGTAGAAAAATTACACTTATTAACACCTTTTAAGTTTATGTTAAAATATGGATTTTTTTAAAGCTAAAATACTTCTCCACAATCTTTTCAATTCTTCGTTGGTCTTCAAGTTTCCTTATAAAATAATTTTATTTATTTCACTATGTAAGTGGTTTACAATAAAACATTAAATGTCCACTAATATCTACAAACATTTCATTACAAACATTATAATTAAAATAGTTCTTGTAGGTGTCACTCCAGATAAAACAGTTCTACTCTTATCATCACATTGTATGAATTATTTACAATAATTATCGTATTGGAATAACTATATTATTAAAATTTTAACGTATTATGATTATTTATGCTTTATTAACTGAAGTAATCGAAGTTCACAGAATCATCACTCTTACGAGTTAAGAATCAGGTTGAGTCGCCTCATTTGATATTAATATTATTAAAGAATATTATTAACGTATTCTTTAATAATATCAAAATAATTAAACTTTGTTAATATTTAATTTCTCAAACACAGGAAAATGATTAAAATTCTTCTTATTTTCTTTAGTACAATTTAATTGAAAATAAAATGAAACTTTTCAACAAAATAAAAATATAAATCTCTTCTCAAAATACTTTATTTGGAATAAAACATCAAACTTAAAAACTTCTCAAATAATGGAATAAAATTAAATTAAACTTTTCATTGTATCAAATAATAGTTTGACTTCTTAGTATTCAGATTACATTATTGTCTATATATTCTTTATAGACTTTATGTTTGTATGATTCATTCACAGCTTCCCGCGGGCAAATTTCCGAACTCCAGAACGGAGCGGAAGAACGACGGTTCAAAAAGCGGTGAACTTAATTCAGCAAAAGACAGCGGCGAAAACAGGCCGAAAAGACCGTTCCTCGAAGTATTTACGTAACTCCCCCACACAAGCAAATTGCCTCGAACAAAAGGGATGAGAACCAATCATGGAGCTTCGGGGAGGAGGCAAACGTAACAACGTCACCAAAACTTGTAAATTGCAGAAAACATGTCAATCCGACTCAACAGGAAAAGATCTTGTATAAAAAATATTGGTTATTTTATTTCTAAAGAGAAAAATTTACTTTTTTATTTGAGGGGCTACTATTCTAAATTTTTATGAAAAACTGCAAAATTTTTATTGACATTTTATAGTTTGAATTAATTTTCTATTGCAAATTATCTTTAAAATATTTTCATTTTTCTAAAATCAATGTAACTAAACATTGTTACATTTTTCCTCCCTCATAAGAAACGGTTACGTTTTAAACAAAAAACTCCCTAACTTTTACACAAATTTAAAGGTGTAAAATTATTTTTTATTCTTAAATTGTCTTTCCACAAAGCTAACCTATCTTTAATTTCCAAGAGGCAGATCCTGAATTTCACTTTCTTTTTCAAACTTAAAATTAAACTTAACTTAGTACAACATAACATTAAGAACTTATGGTCTGAGGAATGTGAGCGTGGTTCACCGAAATCGATCACCATAATATTTGTGCATATTGTACTTGTATTGCAGTATATTTGGGCATTTTGTACTTGTATTTTAGTATATTTGCGCATTTTACAGCCTATATTGTAATACATTTGTATTGTGTGACGTATATGTGTACTGTATGAAGAACTTATCATGTTCCTGGAATTTTCTAAGTCCTTGGTTGTACTTCAGAATCCAACATGCAAACAAGACACTTTCTTGCACACAAGTTCCGGGTTATCTTGTTGGTACTCCAGAAATCCTTGGTGAACGTCCTGGGCAGTGCCTCAGATTGTTGTTTGAAACGTTCTACCTAGCCCATGCCTCCAACAATGAAATATGAATTGGCAGGCATTGGCTAGGTAGAATGACCTAAAGAATTAGTTGTCATTCTGCATCACATGTCATGTTCTGCATCACTCGGTACATATGAAACAGTTAATAAACATGGATCACAAACGTTTTAAAACACCTTTTCTGTGAAGTGTCGCTTGTGTGGTGAAATGCAGTGTATAATGCAGAACAATCTTGAAAATGTTGATCCCCCATTTAATTGACAATGACAACAACGTGAGTGTGTGCTACGTGACATCCACGGTGAACTCAATCTTCAAGTTTCGAAGTCAACTAAGTACTAGGGAAGAAAAATAATAAAAATAAAGTATCCAGGGTACGTGCGTCCATTCACACTATCACATTTTCAATGAAAGAAATTGTTTGAATTTTTTTTATTCACCTCTCATAGGGTTGTGATTTGTTTGTTTTGTCATTGTTACAAAGGGGATTTTTATTACACAAGGTAATACATCAGGTCTAGGAAAATATTCAATTAAATATTTAAATACAGTGATCAATATTCAACTTATATATATTTTCTAGCAGAAGTTTGTTTCTTTCTTGTACTACAAACATACTAATAAAATAACACCATTATTATTTTACATAAATATTTAAAATACTACTAATAATTCAAAGAAAATCGCCAGGAGATATTTTTATCAGATATCTGGCAAGTAATTTAACTGTTTTTAGAATGAGTATAATGGATATAAATTATTGAATGTAGTCTTTGATTGAAACAAAGGCCGACTATTTCTTAAACATTGCCATTATTAATAGCCCAATGACAAATGAACGCCGGTGGTTATCATCTGACCCTTTCAATATTTATTTTGACTGATTGGGATCGAACTGAGAACCTATAACTTATGAAGTTTGGTGTCAACGAACCACTCTACCGATAATTATTACCATTGTTACGAGCTATGTCGTATAGCCATAGTTATACCGTTTATAATAGAATGAATGTGATACAGTAAATTATAATACAAAAATTACAATAAAATTAATCACTCATTTTATTTCAATTACTGGTTGTCAGGCAAACATTTTGTAAACATTTTTTATAAAATAATCCTATTTATGAGAATATTCCTTGGAACTAATATCTACACTAGCATCCAATACAAGGCGTGATAATGATGTAGTGTAACTAGCCAGATTGTCACAACATGAGAGTTAATAGGTCATTGTGCAAAGCCAGCGGCTAGGATTAGCCTATACCAATCCAATACAAGGCGTGATAGTGATGTAGTGTAACTAGCCAAATAGTCACAACATGAGAGTTAATAGGTCATTGTGCAACGCCAGCGGCTAGGATTAGCCTATACCAATCCAATACAAGGCGTGATAGTGATGTACTGTAACTAGCCAGATTGCCACAACATGAGAGTTAATAGGTTATTGTGCAACTCCAGCGGCTAGGATTAGCCTATACCAATCCAATACAAGGCGTGATAGTGATGTACTGTAACTAGCCAGATAGTCACAACATGAGAGTTAATAGGTCATTGTGCAACGCCAGTGGCTAGGAATAGCCTATACCAATCCAATACACATTATGGGTATCATAAGTCCATTTACAGCAAGGGAACTTTGTTAAACTATATTATCATAGTAAAATGAAATATATTAATAGAAAGATGATTGTGTTTAAACCTAGGTTAAAGTAATTAAGAGTTTTAATGTGAATTAATATCTGCAATTAAAGCTGAGTGAATAGTTTCAGAAAATAAATGCTTCCATGATACGCTTACTTACTAAATATTTAGAAATTTTTTATATGTATGATTAACTTATGGATACACTTAAAAAGTTGTTAAGTTGTTGAAAAGGGAATTGGTCCCGATTTTATCTGAGTGCTCATTCTTTCTTCACGACTTGTACTACAACACTATTTTCTCTGAATTGGTAAGTATAAACACTTACCATAAAGCGTACATAGGTGCTACATGGCCTTCAGGTGTAGTGCGTATCACCTGAAGGCCATGTAGCAGTATTTTGCAAAATTATAAAAATGCAAATGGTGTCAGGTTATTGTAATAATTAATGAACAATTAATTAGTAGTGTATTAAATGAAGTACCCGTAAACATTTACAATATTAAAAATCATTTTGAAAAGCAATAAATTATTGAGACGAAATAATTTAAGAGGAAGACATGTTTACAAAGCAGTAGTTTCTAAAAATTTGGTTCATAAATGTATTGACACTGGCAGAGAATAATTTACGATAAGCGATGCGACTGCACGTCAAACTTGTAGGTTATCAAGCCTGGAAAGTTTCAAGGCATAAGACTGAGTGCATACAACTGTTTAACGTATCTTTACATAAAGTTAACGTTGAAACAAGGAAATGTTGTATACACACAGAAATACAGACCTAGAGTTGAAGTCGAGCACTCTTAAGGAAGGGTTTAGTAGTTTGTTAGTTAAGTTAGGTAAGCCCAAACAGAATAATTCCTTAACATAAATGACCAAGTGAGACGAAATAATTTATTTCAACTAATATCTTAAAAGCAAAAATTTTCAAAATAACCTCATACTCTAGCACATAACAATAATTTTAATAACAAACAAACCAAAACTTACGTACAAAACAGTGTTGTTTAATTGTTTCTTTTTCTTTAATGGGTTTTCCAACATTTAAGTTAAACATCTCATCTTGGCATGGATATAAAATGAAATAGTACTTTAATGCTGTCATTCGACGTTTTATAAAACAACATGTTTAGTGAATAACTTTAAAGTATTCAATTGTTTGTGAAATTCTTTAATTGCGTAACATGAAGTAAGATTCATTACTGAGCAGTGATGTGAAGTGTTTTTTCCAGCCAGGAAGTCAGCTAGACAACTCATCTGGTAAGGTCCGTCAGTTAATGAGCTAATCCAGTCTGGACGCATGTGGAGGCTGACAATACCCAATCACTGTTAAATGTAACTTTGTCGTAGATACAAATATCACAAACGTTGTAAGTAGCAATGTAAATAATATTTGTTCAGATCCCTTGAGCTATCTAACAGCAAAAAGTCACGTTGATTATTGTTAGTATTTTGACACAGTTCAATGTATACTTAAAATGTATGTTCTACTGCGTGTTTAAAGTACTGTTCTTTAAATTTATTCTTCAAGTTACACTATGACCAATAGTCATATTTAATAGATTGGAATAAAACATTTTAAAAGTAGGCTAATAGTTTAGATGGATTTAAAATTTGGTTCAGAAGCTAAAAAATGAATAAATAAAAACAGATGGTGACTGTATCAACACAACAGGTGATTTAAACGAGTGGGATATAGTAAGACAGGTTAATAGGTATCGTAAATGTGGGTTTTTGTATAGTTATGTAAAATAGAAACTGCAATCCCATGTGCTTTTCTTAGCATATGACGTCAAGTAGCTGGCAGATGAATAAACTTTTCACATGAACTTTTGACTGCTGCCTCTATGTGGAAAACACAAAAACTAACTTTGGGTACTCTATAAAAGTAGACAAGGGGATAGTTTACAATAAGCAATACGATTGCACGTCAAACTTGTAGGTTATTAAACCTACAAAAGAAAGTTTCAAGGTACAAGCTTGAGAGCATATTGAAACAACTGTTTAACATACCTTTACTTATTAAAACAACTGTTTAACGCATCTTCTTCTACTCTATACTTATAAAATGAAAATACTACTGACTCACTCATCGCTGTAACTAGAAAAGTGCTAAGCCTACGACGCTGAAATGTTTTAGAGTCAAAGGTCTTCTGTCGTAGATGTGCAATAAGAAGGTATTTTGAAAAATTCTTACTAAATCGAAGATGGCAGCTTTTTTCGTGCCAACGATTTTAAATGCCAAAAACAGCTTCTCTAATTGATGACTGTAGCGGCTAAATGAACAGTTCTACAGCAAAATTAACACGATTTTCTGTGCCTGATTTGAGACGATCTACAACTTTGGCCCTATGACTTTTTGCTATTTCTTACCTCCTTCAACCTTAGATAGAGCTACATTTTCAATTTGTGCGTGTAAATCAAATTGGTTAATTTACGGCCTCTAAGAGTAGATTTACAGGCTTTTCTAGACTGTGAAACTTTGTTATCTAGGAGAACACATTATATTCAATGGAAAAAAATACAATTTAATCTGAACACATATATATTCAGGTCATAGGACATGGATTAATATGGATAGAAACACGACATTTCACTGATTCAGAGTCAATTACCATACTTTGCACCCGCTAAAACTAGACTTACAAATTTTTCAAGACTATGAAACTTTGTTATCCAGGAGAACAAACTCTTTTCAATCAGAAAATTAACAATTTAGTTTTAAAGCATGTATAGTCAGATCATTGTATGTATATGGCTAAACATGACGAGAAACACAATATTTTATTGATTCAGAGTCAAATATAGTACCTTGAGCCCTCTAAAAGTATACTTACAGATTTCTATAACTTTGAAACTTGTTTATCTAAGAGCTGATTTCAATATGAACATTTCAAATTTCATTTTAACACATGTATAGCCATCGGACGAGGCTAAACATGGCGAGAGCCCCGATATTTAATTGTTTTAGAGTCGATTGTCGTACTTAACGGTCTCTGAAATTAGACTTTCAGATTTCTCTAAAACTATACGTCAAATTGACTTGATATTTTGTACATAGGCTTATCTTGGCCCCGAGAGGCTCACTAGGAAATAACTTTCCTCTCCAAACTCAGGACTCCGTCCGACTGGCCTCCAACATTCCCATGTTATTCTTATGGAGCTGATTGAATAATTTTACTAACAATTGCTAAATAAAAACAAATTGGATAAAATTGTGGTAGGGTAAACTTTTAAAATTAAAAATAATTGAGTATATTATTAAATTATACAAATTATTAGCTATTATAAATTGGATATTAGTTTAATAAATTGTTTTTTCAAAAACAAAATATTTTGAATTATTTACTTTAAGTAATTTTTTATTGTTCTTGAATTTGTTGGAATGTTTAATTATATCTTTATTGCAAGCTTTCAAACTCAATATTATAACTGGCGAAGTGGGCGGGTACAGCAAGTCTTTACATAAAGTTAAAGTTGAAACAAGGAAATGTTGTATACACTTAGAAATACAGATCTAAAGTTGTAGTATAGAACGGCTCAGGAAGGGTTAAGCAGTTTATTAGTTAAGTTAAGTAAGTTCAAACAGGATAATACCATAACATGTTGACCATAACAATAATGACCTTTTTTATTACTGAAACAATAATGTTTATGGATTATAAACATTGATAAGTAAAAATTGATTCCCAAATCGATAGTTTTTGTATGTATGTTAGAGTCACTGACAGCCCTCATAACACAATATTATTTCATGTGTATAACCAGTGTTTCTAGTACAAAATACGAAATAAAGATTATTGTATGACCTCTTATTAATTTATATTGTTATTTATACTGAGGGTTTGCGAACTAAAAATAATAATAGTGTCTACTGTGATGTAAACTGTATTATATTCAAACGGAACTCGTATAGTCGTATGGAATCATACTTTAACAAATAAACCGGAATAAACCTTTAGCAAATGTATATACACGCCAAGTAATATTTGTACTTTATATGAGGTTTCTATAATAACACTAAAAATATAATAACCTCCTGAGGCCTGACTATAAACTACTTTTGTAGTTTTTAAAGCCTAATGTCCTTGTACAAGTACACAGTGCAACACGGACTGAGTCCTGAGCAGAAATTCTTGTTTTAGTAGTAAACGCCTATTGTTCTTATATAAGGTCACATTATCCGAAAAATAACCCGGATCTCTAATAGATGCTATGCTAGGCAACAGATGGCAGCATGTTATTTTTTATTTTTTGAACATATTGTTTTCTTAGGACTCAAGACCTACTTTCTTTACGTACTTAAAGAAGAACATTAGGCTTTCACTACTACAAACCTCTAATAATACCTACCACTACAGAAAATGTACGTATAAGTACAAAGGGACTCAGGAGGTAAAATTGAGTATTTTTAGAAGAAAATTTTCGGGGCTCTATATACTTCTATATACATAGAAACAGTATAATTTAGAAATATAGCAAATAATTAATTGGTATTATATCCTATTATTGGCTTTACTTCAAATACAGACGACATTTTATTCAACTGAAGATGTTATTTTAACCCTAAGAAAATTAATATATGTATAGTTATATACTGAATGCTGTAAGCCAATAGCTTAATGATATATAATCAAAGTTCAGGAATAGGTCAGATGTGCCATATATTTTTTTTCTTTTACATAACAAACGGCAATCACTCTTTGTGATGGAACAACAAATTACTTCTAGTCCCATGGGTCAGTGTCCAAACACATGTCCAAAACGTTAGTAAAAATGTACATTCCACTATGGATATCATATATTAATAATTACTTTTCTATTAATAATAAATAATGTTTTACAATTTAAACATTGGCTTAGATACTTTATAAATAATTTTTGTAACTGACCTGAGTAGTTGGTAAACGTTAAATTAATAAACCACCAAAGATTTTGTTATGTGTTAAATAAACATCGAATACATTGAAAATATTTAGCATAGTAATGATAGTAATTTTCTTAATTGCATCTCTAAAATTTTAAACAAATAATTGCACTATGCGGTTCAAAATATTCTCACGATCGTCGATTTTATTTAGTAAGTTCAATGAAACATTACCTTTTTCTACTGGAATAAAAGTAGTATGAAACATTATATAACTTAATACTCAGAAGTTATGAACTGAAAATACTTCTTTTCTATTTAGGATTATACCATCTTATACTTTCTTTGCTTTATGATAACCCATGTATTATTAACTACTAATAAAATATACCTACTTATCTCCAAGTGCTTGACACCAAAAAAGTACGTTGTAAGTAAATTATTTTAATACGTAAATCTGAGTAGTTCAACTTAATGGTCTAATTTTTATCGTTAAATAATCAACCAATAAAAGAACGGCATTATACATGTTATAAAGTTTTACTAACTTTAATTACATACAAATTAATAGGAAAGGAGTCGTTGGGATACGACAAATGTAAGTGTACGAGTAGGAGTCGGGAAACGATGAAATTTATACAATATTTTTCTAAGAAATGCAATATTGTGTCACAATAACACTTTCCTTCTCTACGACGAATAAAAAGAAAGTCGAGTGCTTGAGAAATAATGAGAAACCCCTTCGTAACGTAATTCTCGCCCCTAAGGTTCCCTGGATGCAATCAGTTATGGTTTTTCATTATTTTGAAGGCTTTTTAATCTAAACATTAATTGAAAAGTGAAGGAATTTGTATTATATAGCGTTTAAAAACAGGCCGGTAATTATTAGTAAGACTCAATGAACAGCTTTGAAAGCAAATGGTTTTATATTAAAAATATTTTCTTAATACACTTACAATACGACATACTGTCTTTGAGTAATATTGATTATACCAATTTAATGACTAATATAAACTAACATATTAAAAATAAAACTAAACGAATTTAGCAAGTAATACAACAGTTTTGCCACCAAAGACGACTTTTGTGATTTAGAGTGAAAATAAACATTGTAAACCTATAAAGGACATATAAAACGTGCAAACAAATATTTAAGAAATTGGCGATGCATGTGTTCGTTCTTCGATAGTAGAACCAACATTTTCCTCATGTGTGCCACGTAAATTTACAAAAATAATATAAAACTTAAATAAAATCGGGTTTGGTAAGGTGATTTTATTAACATCACTCCTTTTAATAAATTACTACGAAATTACTATGAATTGCTTAAATATTTAACTTTATATTTGGATCTTTCCTACCCACTGTATATAAATATGAGTACACATGAAAGTAAAAACTTAGGAATGAATAGTAAATGTTTTAAGATGTCAACGGAGCTACAGTTAAAGTAGGAAGAAACCAAATGTCAAAGTGGTTGTGAATGATTGATTGTTTTGAACTGACGTGATAGCAAGATGTACGTTATTTATGCCCTGTTATAATTGAATAGACAAGGTTATTTTAAAATAATTAAACAAAATCAAAAGATAAGGTTAAATGGACAGTATATTTTTTAATTATACCATGTGTGTATTAAGGAAATGACAAATATAAACATTTTCACGCAGGTATGTTTTGGAGTAGGAGAAAAACACAGCTCTTACTACGTATTGTTTAGAGGGTGGAGACTGAAGTAATTAATTTTCCGTAGATAATAGGGGTACTTTGACCGTGCTTTGTTTGCATCGATATATTGTTGAGAACTTCAGTTTTACAACTGTAAATTATTTATCTTATAGCACTTTACTTGGACCACCCTTGCATACTAATTAAGATGTAAGTTAATTTGTAGTCTTGCCACAAACATAAATATTTGTAAATATCTAAATACAAGTATTAACGTGAATGTTTTTTTATTAGTACAAATAAGGAGTTATCCTTAAAATTGGCTGTAAATCATTTTACCAAATTAATTTATGTATACCTATAGGACATTGAGAAAAAATACGTCGTCTGGGTTCCGCACTTGTACGGTATAATGATTGCGCCAGCCACTCGTGGTTCAGCACAGGGTTTTTACCAAACGGTTGGTCTTCAGTGGCTACACTAGGTTATTCGAGTTCCGGTGTCATCATAGCAAAAAACATACGTTAGCCCTCAATTCCACACCATAGTTCATAGAAGAAAAATAGATAGAAACAATAAAATTAAGACGAGATCTTAAACATAGGTTACATAAAATTGCCACAAAGTATTTTGAAATGTAATGTGTATGTATGAATAGTTCTGTTGAATATATCCTTAAAAATAAACGAGTATGTTAATTTATGTTTAAATCTGTATGATACGTAAATAATACATCTGGACTATTATTTACAGAGTTTCATTTATAACATTGCCAATCTAGGGCCGTTCATTTTGGTAGCTGGGCTAGTTTGGTGAAACATTTCTATAATGATAAATTCTTGTCTGTCTCAACACTTTAATCTGAATACCTCATAACCACTCTCTGTAGTATACTTCAGTTAAACAAACGACTAGATTCAATCTGGGAATCAGATGAATCAGTAATTTAAAAACAGCAAACAATTTAAATGGTGTTGTACTGATAAGAAAATAAATGGCAATAGTTTCATTATTAGTATATATTTATTTCAATGTTTCGACACATTAAGGAAGATTTTCATGTAAATATATATTATCTTGTTATTTTTCTAGTATTTGTTAATTATTTCACTAAAAATTGCAATCTTCTTTCTTCTGTCCATTTCGGTTCGGATCGTGGTTTAATGTCCGATGTCACTTCCCAGTTGTAGATGTCAGTTTTTTTCGGTCTTCATTGTCAAGTAGTTTAAGTTTTTTTCTAGTTAAATTTTGACTTGTTTGGTCCATTCTATCGTGTTTTTCAGTTTCAAGGTGTAGTTGGTTTTTCCTGGTTGGTTAGAAGTCGTTCATTCTCATGATATGTCCGAAGAATGTCATTCACTGTTTAAATAGGTTGGCCTGAACGGCCACAAAAGTCGGTCTCAATGTTGCAGTATTCGTCTGTGACCGTTTGGGAATGTAGTGTATTAATATTTAAATACAAAAATTATGATCGAAGGATTTAATTTGTATCATTAGTATATTATTATAATATTTACTAAGATTATTAAGATAAATAATCTATTTTTGGTTAAAGAAGCCATCTATTGTAAGTGGGTTTTAATTTAATCAGGACTTCCCTCTACTACATCACAGTACAAATCAGAGAACTTAAATAATTTATTTAAAGAATTATTAAAGAATTACTTATTTAATCAAAACACCAAAAATTGTTAGAATGATATATGAATTTTGTAAATGATAACAATTAAATAATAAGCTTTTAATGAAATGAACTTTTTTTTTAACTCAGGCAGCTCAAAAATTTTCTCAATTACTTAAAACAATCTAAATTAATTTTTTTAAATTCAATGTTCTAATTTTAGCTGTTACTTAATTCTGAACTCTCTAAATGTTACATAGAAGAACCCACTTTATAACGGTTCCTTGTTATCTCCAATATAAGCTACATCTCCTTAACATCTCAATGACACGCTCTAACAACGACCGAGTAACTTTCCACATATTGTGGTTTGAAAGATTAGAAAATTAATGGATCTGAACTCCAGGTAAAACTGTCCGAACTGGAAAACGTTAATTTCTTTTGGAGTGTTTCTTGATATTTATATGTCCCTATTTTTGCGCTGAACTTAAAACAGAATATTATGCTCGCAGAAGAAATATCAAATTATTTGAGTAACCCCTACAAAAAATTAGAGGAAATGCCATTTAATTACTTACTTGCAATATTCTAAATGCAACATTACGTTATAAGTATAACGATTTTGATAATTATATATTACAGTGTTTTTAATAAGATTTGATATCTTACTGTTAAAATATTGCTTAAATTACGATAATAGATACCATAGTTATACTATTATAGTTATAGTTATTATTATGAAATAAACACGGTAAATATACTATTATTTATTTCAAAATTTGTTGGGGGTTTTATGTCCTGTCTTAAACTTGGTTAAGTTTTGTTTAAATAGCAGTTATTTTATTAACAATTTCTAACGTAAAGTTAAGTCACTATTATCTGTCATAATTCATAATGAAGTGCAGTCAAATATTAAATTTATATCATGGAAATAACATGTAAATAAACCACACATCATTACCAGTAACCTTGACCGGAGGGCTCCAACTTTTTCGTAAGATAACGGAGTCAAGCAACATCGAGCGTGGCTGCCCCTTGGATGGGTACCATCTGAGCGATCCCATCCTTGCAAGCAACACGCCTGCCCGGTCACTGGTGGAGGTTTGGAAATCACCCTTAAGCTGTTGGTTCCTAGTTTAAGTGTTATAGAGGACTATTTAAACCTAACATTGTCTACTAAAATAAGATATCCTTAAAATGATTAACTTTTTAAAAGGCAGTGTAGAGAAAGTGATATCAAAGTGATATATAATAGACAATTTTGTTACGTTAGGTAGGTACAGAGAATAAAACTGTTAAGTACTTTTTACATTGTGGATAGTTTTTTACATTCCTAATTATTAACCATTGGAGATTTTCCGAATTGTTGTTTTCGTTAAATTCAATTTAGATGGTACATCTCTTCCTATTAAATGTCGAATCAATGGTGTGGGTCAATTAGGGTGGATATATCAAAATCATTTATTTGTAGTTTGACAATTTAAAAATTGTATTACAAAAGTCATATAGTTGATAGTGTATGTTAACTCATTTTAACTGACTAATATAATCACAATATGTACTACATTAGCGTTATTATTAATATATTACATAAATAAAAGCAAAATCAGTCACCTGACAAATACTCCTCCTCAGAGTAAAAGGTTCCTTGAACTAAGTATTTCTTTAGGAAAGCTTTAAATTTTCTGAGGCTTTCTTTGAGTTTAATAAAATTTGGCAATTTATTAACAAATTTTGGCCCAATATTTTGAGGTAGGTAAGACGCAATTTGAAGCCGATGCTGTGCCGGTCTGTGCTGATGTCGTTGCCGCGTATTATGAATATGCACATCTGCTCCTACTTGAAAAATACCGAATTTAAATTTATAGAATATTAACATTTTATATATATAGAGGGACAGTATGCAAGAGTAAAATTTGAAACGATTTGAACGATATGTTAATTCCATAAAACGTTGATTAGTTTGATATTTCAAGTAAAGCTATAGAAAAGTAATAAATATGCTGTTATAACGGGTATTACGAAGTTATAGTTGTGAAGCAGCTAAGAGCAGCTATAGCAATGATATTTATGAGATCACACACTCAAGGGGCATAACGGAGTAATGGGTTAGTTATAGAGCCCTTTTAAGATAGAATAGTCTGAGTACTTTATAAAAATATACGATCCAATAAACTATAAGACTCTCCTAGGCATTGCAATATGCAAGTATGCAATAAGCTGTTCAATGTTTGTAGGATGGATGTCTACTGCTTACTAGAATGAATGGATCTGTTGATGTTTTCGATTGATGTTATATTATATTATTATAGGCACAAAACAAGAATACAGTTATTTTTAACAAATATTTACACTTAAATATATGAATCCTTAAACACGTGCGTTTTATGACTAATAATATGACAAAAAAGTTTGTCATAAGTTAAATGACATGAAAGATAAACTAGATGAGTCAAGAATAGAGTGGTGCAAGGTCGGACTGAAAATAAATGTAAACAAGACCAAAGAAATGGGAATCAACCACAGAAGTCAAGAAGAACTCTTTGTTGGGAACGAGAGAATTGAACATGTTCAGGAGTTCCAGCATTTGGGAAGTGTCGTCTCTTATAAAGGAGGAACTGAAGAAAATGTGGAACTAAGAATACTAAAGGCAAAAGGTATCTTTTCACAACTCCAGCCAATCTGGCATACACAACAAATAAGAAGAAAAACATAAGTTATGTTTTTGATAGTAATGTGAAATTCGTTCTTTTATATGAATGTCAAACCTGGAAAATTACACTAGCACATATTAAATAAATTACAATTTGTATTATTAAATGTTTAAGAAGATTTCTAAAAAAATACTGACCTAATATTATTTCAAACGCTGAATTGTGGCATGAATGTAACCAAGATCCTGTTGGGAAGACGACAAAGAAAAGGAAGTGTGGATGGATAGAGCTTACACTGAGGAGACCCATATACACCATAAGTAGACAAATACTAGACTGGAGCCCGTAAGGAAAAAGGAAGAGAGGAACCCAGACAATGTGGTGAAGGACTGTGGAAAGAGAAATTCAGGAAGAAGGGAAGACCTTGGGAGAAATAAAGTATTTGTTACATAACAGAGTCCAGTGAAGGTCCTTTGTTTTCGCTATGAATTAAAGGAAATAAGTAAAAATTACATGCATTTATTTAGATAACTTAAGAATACCAGTGACAATTCAACAAGAAAATATATTATCTTTGTCACTTCAGGAGTTAAACATTATTATTTAGCTGTTAAAATGGAAAAGTATATTCAAATCACTCAAGAAATAATATTCACCAAATAGTTCTTTAACATTTGATAACCAACCAAACAACCAAGAAAGTTAAAGTTTAGTTTCATTAAAACTTAAAATACACTTAAGAGATCTTTTATCAGTTGTAGTGAATGTAGTTTGAGAAGCACTTTCAATATTCAGAAAACTGAAGTGCTTAAGTGCGATTAATGTTTGGTATGGTCAATATATCAAACATAACCAACCTAGCGTAAAATTAATGAGACAAATCTTAGGCAATGTAAATTTTAGTGACTTCTAATTCGTAATAAATTTATATTTAAATTAAAAATTTAATTGCATGGATTTTATTCTTAAAGAAAACTGTACATATTTACTATACGTTAAACTCAAACATATTAATAATGAAACATTTTAATTTAGTTGAATATAATATGAAAACGGATTTGAAAATACTATTGTAAACTTTTAACTGTCATGAAATGAATATAATTGTTTCTTTCATATTAAATGCTGAATATAGATTAAGCACACTATTACAGTCGTACACGATTATATATAAAAACATCTTAAAAATCCATATCTTTCAACAAAAAAATTTATTCTAGAACAATATAAGCTTCTCCTCATGTAACATTGATATTGGCGATGTGATCGAATTCTCTGAGGGTTGAAGGGGTAATCGGAAAAGTTTTGTAGTCTAAAAACACCCTTAGATCCTGCAGATTTTTAGTATCAGATAAATAGTTATGGGGCTTTGTTGCTAATAATTAAATGTATTTTCACAGTAAAGAATGTTTTACCTTGAGATAAAAAGCAATACCTCAAAATGACCACCCTCCAACATGCAATTTATTTACATATTATTTATATCTTATATGTATTTTCGTATCGTTAACATTATATGCCAGGTCCCTTGAAATAAGAACCATTATCAGGTCAAAAAGCTTTAATATGATTATACGAAATATTATAAATTTTACAAACTATTAAATTTTATTGATATATAACTAATACCCCTTATAATTGTGCAAAGAATGCTACTATAAAGACATTATGAGGCTATAAATAACTTTTTGTTTCATATGAGCATTTTAGCTCTGTTCTGTTATATGTACGCACATTTTTTAAATGCATGCATACAAATGTAGAAGTCACTAATTATTTAAGGAGTTCACAGTAAACTCAGAAGCATTCATTCCCCAAGGTTTTTATCACTACAAACGGCAACTTATCAAAAGAGAACTCAATAGAAAATCTTCTTTAATGGGAAAAACTAGTTTGAGTAGACATTTATCACCGTTATGTCAAGATATAATTGTCGTAGGCCAAAATAATTATTTTTAAAATTTTTGTTTAGCCCAAAATCCTAGCCGAATATAAAAACTAATTATAAAAAAATCACGCCTAGTATAGAAAATATAATGGAAAATAAGATTGGCTGAATCGTGTGTTTTCAACTTTTGTTGTGCTTTCGTTTTTCATCAAAATAAGACTTCCTCTCAGAAAATATCAGCCTGATTTTATTTCCAAAATATTGGATAAATACGATTTACAAACAGTGGTACTTCATAAAGAGAAGTTATGCATAGTATTTTAACGTATAATAATTAATCATTTTCTGTTTTATTATAAATAAAAAGAACCCGGAAAATGTCTTTGAAGGTCGTGTCTATTTTGTGTGTGTTTTTTTAAAATCTTTGTTGAATGGCTGCAGAGGATTTTACTAGGAAATAATTTGATAAACTGATACCTCAAACTTGAATCACTTAACTGTAACAATTCCAATACGTTTTAAATTGTTATAGATATATTTAACCAGGATTCTTAATTCAAGTACAAACGAGGTTTGTTATACAGTTCACTGAGCAAATAGTAGATTCTACAGTAGTAACCATGGTACAAATCCTTCATAGTAGTTTACTATACAAACAATAAAAAACAAGAATAACAATTAATTATTTGTTAAAAATATTCCATTGCATTTTTTTAAGTTTATTTTAGGAGTTTTATTATTTATGTATATCGATTTATTAAAAGTTGTATGTTGAATAATGTTAAAGAATATTGAATAATGTAGTTTTACTCTCAGTAATTCATGCAAAACTATAAATATATATATATATATATATATATATATATATATATATATATATATATATATATATATATTTATGGACCAGGATACAGCAATTAGAGTTATTCAAAAGAAAAGATAACTTGTAAATGAAATCGTGAAAGAGTGAACACTTCCAGGGGGATGAACCTCTTGGTAGGATGTTCCTTTTGGCAAAATGGATCAACTGATTGAATAACGAAGCAATACTTCCCCAAATATTATCCTCTTTTTTTTATTAAACTTGGTAATGTCTTCATTGAATAATACTTCATATTTTTAGTATATTTCAAACAAATAGGTTAACTACTTACAATGTATTGATATATGAAATTGAAATTTACGATTAACGCCATATTGTTTTCTAATGAGACATATAAGTTGAAAAAAGCAATTTTATAGTTACAGTTTTAAAGCATTTAAACCTTTACCAAATCCTTTTATTCGTTAAACCTGATATAATATTATGAAAAGCATTAAGAAATATATTACACATTTTAATATATTAAAAATGGAAAATAACTATATGGACAATGGTATATTATGTTAGCTTTGGAGGGCCAGTGGCCGAGTGTTATAAGCCGTCAGGACTTTGTACCTGGGTTAGATAGCGATGATCTTGACCGTTAATTTTATATAGTACATTCACCTTGTAGGCACTGTACTGGTTATCTCTACTCTGTAAGGTTGAAAAGGGACCTCTCCCTTTCCAAAAACAAAGATACTCTCATAAGTTTTTTTTTACAAAAATTACGACAATTTACTTCAATTATTGGCTCGCCATCTCTCATGTGACTGTTGCCTCTTCTGGGCTAGACTTACTACATGAAATACTAGTGTCATGTATATACACATGAAACAGGCGAAAAACAAAACACCTCTATGATACTTAGTAGCCTCTCTCATCTACATTCATAAATTAATACTCTACTTCATTTTGCCAATAATTAACAGATAAAAATAATAACATTTGTTTTGTTTGATACAGCATTCAATTGTATGTAAATCAAGTTGAACAACAGTTAATTAAGTTTGTATGTTACAAGTGCAATGCTTTTATCTTTTTAGTATTCATCGCCTTGTAAGTAAACATTTTGTATTGTTGGAACAGTATACAATGAAATTGACTGAAAAATACCTGTGCAATACAAAGAAACCATTCATTTGTACGACCCTTGAGAGTGCATGGTAATAAAACAGTTGTATGGTCCTCTTGTAAATATAGAGCATTAGAATTTTCTTAAATATTGATAAATATAATATTTGAAGTAAAAAAAAAATTACTTTTAACACCATTAATAAAATCGTGAACATGCAGATGTTCGGAATATGTAACTGTAGTTAGGTTGTTATACAAATTAAATTTAAATTATTAATATAATCACTCACGATTATTTGTCGTATTCAACCAATTGTTATACCGACCATAGAAAAAAGGTCTACATTTGTTAAATAAAATGACATAAGCCATTTTTAAACTAGTTTTACTCATATGACCTAATAGATTTGAGATATTGTCATGAGTGTACAGTCTGTCGAAACTATATATTTTTTACCATTTAAGGAAAATTGCTTTAAAAGTCAAAGCCTGTGGACATCAAGTTTATTGTACTTGATTTCTATTTTGATTTTTGTAGTTTGAAATTTGTACTTTGATTTTTTACATTGATTTCTACTTTGAGGTTTACTTTATACTCTCATAAAGAAGATACAATGTAGTCTTGCTCATTCAGTTTACTTTGGCGACTGTAATTTGTAACCATATGTTGTTAAATTTATTTTAGAAAAATTAAAATAGTAGAAAAAGTACTTGTAATAGAAAAGTGGTTAAAACTCTTTACAATTTCAATCTAAATTTGAAAGTTTTTCATATAATTTAAGAAACCTACCCCCTTAAATAAACATTTAGATTTTTCCATTAAAAATAAAATAGGGAATATTTAGAAAAAAAAATATCTTTTCCTGTCGAGTCAGATCGACAGGTTCTCTGCAATTTAAAGGTTTTGGTGACGTTGTTACGCTTACATCCTCTTCAAAGATCCCTTATTGGTTCTCATCCCTTTTGTTTTGAGGCAATTTCCTATAGAGGGGAGTCCACGTAAATATTTCGTGTAACAGTTCTTGCCCTCTTTCACCACCGCCTTTAACTGCGTTGAGTTCGCTGCTTCTTTAAACCGTCCTTCGGCTCCTTTTTGAAGTTAGGTATTTTTCCTATGGGAAAATTTTGAGAAGTTGAGCAGTGCCGCGCAGTGTGAGTGGCTGTTTGATTGTACCCGTCATTTACTCGTCTGGCGGCCCTTTGAACTAACAACTCGACTGTTCTTTGGAATAAACGAAAGTTCGACCTTTGTTTTTAGCTTTTTATATTCTCGTTGTTAGCTTTGCCCCCTGCCCTTTTAACTGTTGAGACAAAATCTAGTAAATGTTTCTTAGTTTTCTTGTTCTTTTAAGTGTCAATCTTCAAGTGGCATTCAGTAAGTTTTATAAGAAGTCAGATTTTACTAATAAATAATTAAAAAAAGAAATTTCCAAAATTAAAATAACTAGTGGTTATTTCGTTGTTTTACAGATTCCTGAAGCGGAATTATACGGAATTATAAAATTCGAATTTCAGAATTATATAAAAGGATTCATGAATAATGATATTCAAAGAAACGAAAACTAATTATTTGCTCCTGTGTTTGAGAAATTAAATATAAACAAAAAAAATGTGTAGCTATTTTTTTATTTAGGAGAATACGTTATAAATGGATCATAGGTATTCAAAGTAAACATATATAATTTATTGATTAAAAAACAATTAAGTAATGTATGATGTAATTTGTTATATTATGAGGACATATTTATGGGAACAAAGTTTTGGTATAATCCTCTAACGAACATTTTTACTATGAAATAATGTAAATAGATTTAAAACCAACTTAAAATAAATAATACCTGAAAAATTTAAAATTATATGTACAGGATTTCTTTTAAAAATTGGGGATGTATGTAAAATTTTACGAGATCTAATTATTTATAAGGCCGTACTTTGTATATTTCATATATTCATTTTTATTTGGAGAACATATTGAATTTTTCAAAACCTTACAATGGAGTAGAGCTTTTTTAAATGTTCTTCAATAACTCCAAAATAACCCTGATGAGTGGGATGTAGTTTCAGTTGAATTCAGATGTAGACATGAAAGAAATAGAACTTTAAACGAAAAAGTATGTTTAATACAACTTCAAAATAAACCAGAGCGGAAATGACAGAGACTCCTCGGTGTTTCATTTCCGCAAAGTTGGTGTTGAAGGTGACATCAACTTGGATGAAACACAAAGCATCTCCACCTCAATGAGAACATTTGTCTTTTAAGACGGTGCTGCACTTTCATTATTTATATCCAGTAAATAAAGAATAAATAAATATAAGTAAAAATCATAAAGGGGATTTATATTTACTATCAGAAGTTTGACTGTATTGTTTCACAGGTTTCACGTATTAATTTCCTCCAATTCCTATGTCTATACCATGGGAAACCTCATTGCAACACCTCTACCATAGCTTCTGGATATAAGACGCAAAGAGGTACCTTTCAGAGAGTTTAAAAATATCCTATCTACTCCGAATCTCCCCATTTTGCAAGATATCTCACAACTTGAAGGTGTCGGAAGTACAGAAAAGTTCACTCGGGATATGTTTGGATGAAACGAGTTTCTGGTATAAGCCCATGTGATCGTCATCAGCGGATCTTCCTCGTAAGGAATGGTTTTTGTTGAGTCGATTTCGTACGGTTTTGTGAAAATATATTGGAAATTATATTGGATATATAAGTTGGAAATGGCAAATGATCAGTCACGTGATTACAGATTCGAAGTTTAAACTATTATTCACATAGTAAATTATTGCCCATTTCTTTATTTCCAGGGAATATTAGCTTGTCTTCATTCAGTCGGTGAAGCAGGCGTTGAGTGGTTACGATACTTGGATTTAGCTCTGTGACGGGAGATTAATACATTTTATTCCCTAAAACAACGGTATTTTGTAATTTAGATTTAATTTTTGAAAATAATCTTCAATTCCTCCTCCTTTTAATTTGGTAGCTGACTTTAAAACGATGTATACCAGATACTGGGTGTCCTATATACAATATGTAGGAAGCCAAATTTCAGGAGGTTATTTTAAAGATAAAAAAAAAAAAAATGGTAAGGTTATTATATTACATTTGCATGAACTATACAATTTGTTGTTAAGTCTTCATGTAAGGCAACATTACGAGCCGAAATACCCGTTTTCTTTAATGACGACTATAGAAAGGTTATTATATTATATTTGCGCATTTCACAAGAAGCTATGACATTTTCAAACTATTCGGAGAGTTAATAATTAAATTACAGATGAATCACATGTAAAAAAAGTAAAAATAAAAAAAATATTCGTACTGTTGAAACGTACAAGAGATGTATTTTTTTAGGAGTAAAAGTCAACATTTGATATGAATATTTATATATTTTGAAGTTGATCTTTAAATAGTTTTATAGTTGATTTTGTAAATATATTATATTTCACCCTATTACATTACAATATTGTTATTATATATGTATTTGAATAACATTGATTTGTTGGTTTATATTTTGTATGTTATTTGAAACTACGAAACTAAATTATATACAATGATTATGTGTAGATCTAAGGTTTTAAATATACCATCATAATAATTAATTTTGCAATACATATAAAGTTTTAACCTGACTCACAGCATTTAACTATCAATGAATACATAATACTAAAAAATAAATGTACACTAAAAAATTATCATTAATATATATATATATATTATATATATATATATTATATATATATTAATGTATATATTAATGATATATATATTATATATATATATATATATTAAAAATTATTACATACCTTTTGTTTTAAAACTCCGTCTTGGTTATTAAACCCAAAGTAATTAATTATTGATTGATTATTTTAACAATATACTGTTAAAAACATACATTAATTTTGTTACGTATGATTAATCACAAGAAACACATATACCCAGGCTCATAAACCTTGTTGGGTTTTCGATTTGTTGCGCCAGCATGTGAGTTAACAGACTTATGTACGAGGGATGTTAAAGGTGGGGAGAGGAGAGGGACTAACACGTGTTTACAGCAGCCACGTAACTTAGTCACCAGGACCACAAAAATCGAAGCTATCTTGGGAATCACAGACCTCGACTAGTTTGAGAACCTAGAACACTCTAAATTAAACTTGTTATTACATAGCTCAAGTATATTGTTAACAACACTGTTTGATCGTTGTTATCAATCAAGGATAGTTGTTAGTAAGGAAAGGGAAAGTACGAGTTTTATTCACGTATGCATATTTCAGAAAAAAACTAAAAGGAAAAACCTCATAGACTTTAGTACAATATAAGTATATTTACATAACTGGTATAGACCGTGGTAAGCATACAGCAATTACCATCCTTAAACAAAGGAGTCCAATGCTATTTTAACTATTTTTCTTTCAATGTTCATAAACTTTAAACTTTTATTACTGAAACACTTCTTAATGTTCACAATTATATTTTTATTTATTTATTAACAATTTGTTTACAATTGTTTGGCC
This sequence comes from Stictocephala bisonia, assembly GCA_035578905.1. Lineage (NCBI taxonomy): Eukaryota > Metazoa > Arthropoda > Insecta > Hemiptera > Membracidae > Stictocephala > Stictocephala bisonia. The sequence continues at coordinate 216,193 of JAQJVL010000631.1, forward strand.
CCACCAAGTTACAAAAAACTTGTCGGTGGGGTCCATTTCTTACTCTTGAAATATACAGGATTGGAATTTGTTACAATTTTAATTACTGTGGCAGTTCAGGTGCAGGCAACTTATCATAGTTTTCTCTTTACAAGCAACTGCAGATCTATCCTGCTGCAAATAAATACCTAGCAATAATAAAGTAACATATGATCTAAAAAATTATTAATAACCAATAACAATAAATAATATACTAGTAGTAAATTAGTAATACAAGGCGAGCAAACATAGTTAACAGTAACAATAAATTAATAAACTATTCCCTACATATCAATGCATAGAAAACAGATCTCATCAAGATATATGCATGGAAAAAGAAGTCATATCTCTGTGCCTGTCTCCAGACGTCTTTGGACCGTCTGTCCACCTCAAGGAGAAAGGTAAACAAGCCCTCTATCAACAACAGCAACATAACCTCAAAACGTCAAAGAGGTTACCTTTTACTCACCCAATCATAGTTTTACTTTTGGTGTGTTTCTTTACCCTATGAGTCAATATTTATATTATTTACTTGAATACCGTGTATGTTTAGAGTTACCAACAGTGTACAAGGTATATGATCATTGTCTTTCAAGCTAGTCCTATGTCTCAGTGTCTGTGATTTGCAGTGCTGTATAGGTTTTATTATATACCTGTTTATTTGTCAAGTAGTTAGCCTTAGTGACTGATGTGTGGAGTAAGTATTGTCACAGTATCTTGTGTTGTAAATTGTGTTTTAACCAGTGTTTGTTTGTACTTAATCATTAGTGACAGTGAAGTGAGAGTGAAGTAAAAGTGCAGTGATAGTGCAGTAATGGTGAAGTAATAGTGAGAATGTGTTTTTTTTTTTTTTATGGTCACTATCCGTTCTAGTGGATATCTAGTGGATATCGGTTCAGGTAAGTTTATAGTTAGTCTCACTTCAACAGAGTAGTCTCAGATAGCCATAGCCTCACTTTTTCCTTATAATAATACATACTGCTAACTTCTTCAATATTATTCGGTAGCTGATTGAATAAATGGGGAACAGTATATTTTGGCAATCTTTTACCATACAGTGTACGAGGAGTTGGAGTTACATATTTAATCACTCTCCTTGTGTTAAATGTTTTACTGTACGGTATCTTATATTCACTCTCTCCAAAGTATTTAATTAACATATTAAGTATGTAAAGACCTTTAGCTGTTAATAGGCCCATGTAAATAAACTCATTATTCTCATCTATGCCTAGGTTGGGACCAATATTACTTTTAAAGAGAGTCTTCAAAACTCTTTTTTGAAGTATATTTATTGAATTAAGATGACATTCTGCTGCTGTCCCCCATACCGAAACACCATACCTCATATTTGACTCAATAAGTGCCTTATAAACACTAATTTTAACCTTTTGGTTTACTTTATTTTTTAATCTATACATGACAGCTACACATGGATTAAGTTTTTTACGTAACGTGGACACATGATCCTTCCATGTCAATCTTATTGTCAACCGTTAGACCCAAATATTTTGTCTTCTCCACCATCGTTATGTTTTCACAGTTACAGTTTTCGATGTTGTGTAGACATTTGCAATTATGATATGCAATTTTGATGTTGTTATCAAATTTCATGTTTTTTGGACAGAAATGCATTATGCAGGTTTTTTTACTGTTTATCACCAAACCATTATCTTGAGCCTACTTGGTAAAAGTTTTAAAATCATCTTGTAAATGTCTTTCAGCTATATTTAAATCTCTGTTCACTGCTAATAACAAAATATCATCTGCATAGGCCCATATCTGGCAGTTCTTCATTTGACTCAGTATTTCATTTAGATATATGATAAATAATGTCGGTCTAAGCTGGCTACCCTGGGGTACTCCATAATTAATATATTTTTCATCACTGAAATTGTTAAATAACTTTACTACAAATGTTCTATTATGTAAGTAACTCTTAAACCAATTTAGATAGGGACCCCTCACACCTATCCTCTCCAACGCTTTACAAATTAGTTTATGCTCAACGGTGTCAAACGTCTTTTTGGCCGAAGTCAAAACGTGGAGAAGTCAATAAATAGGCCCAATCCATGACTTTTAGAATCCATCACTTCATTTGCTTCATTTGCAAATTCCTCCAAGGCAAGCTGGGTATTGAGCTTTTTTATAAAACCAAACTGCCTGCGATTTAGGATATTATTTTCCATCAGGTATGGAAAATTAGATGAACTGAATATGTATTCAGGACTTCTGATACATATTTTTCAAATATCTTATCAATACTACTAAGAATAGCCACTGGTCTATAATTATAAAATTCTTTCTTGCTTTTTGAAAAGAATGGTTTCACTACGTTTTATAAATTTTAGAATTTTATCTTTTCAAGAATATGTGTAAGCAAATGCAGTGCCTTTAACTTAATTGATTTCAATCAATTTAAATTCACTTCATTTTTTTACGTATATTTGACAGTAATGTATCATTTCATAACGCTTATACTGTTGCCAATTAATTAATTTTCTACCTGTAGAAGCCAAGAAAACATTGATTTAGGAGATTGTTGAGAACTTTTATGTTGACAATTTTAAATTTAGGAATCTATAAAGCCTACAGAAGAATTCTTGTGAACTACGTATCAAAATAATAATTCTATACATTAACAGGTTTTTTAGTAATCATAGAGAAAGGTATATGCACAATGAAAACTATATAACGTTCTGGTATACTTGTTTGTTCCAACCAGAATAAAATTTGTTAAAACTTATAATGACATAAGGATAACTTTTAATGTTAAAACGGATAACTGACTGAGGAAATCAATGACAGGATTTTATCTGTTATAGGATTCTTAGTGTGTTAGCAAACAAACTTCATACTCGGGAAAACGTAATTTCTATGCCGTCAGTAGAACATTATATTTAACATTCTATTTATGTATTTATATATTAACATAAGGATCATCCAAATACATAATGTTACAATATGAATATACTAGTGATTATTAAAAACAAAACACATTTTAAATATTTTTCATACTGAACAAATGTGTAGTTAAATATAAGTCAAACTACAATTTTATATATGTATAGCGAAGCTCAAAACTTCAGGGTTTAAAATACATAAATAGCCCTAATACAATGAATATAATACGAGGAGTTCAAGATATCTCTAGTTATTTATTATGTAAAAAAGTAGTTTATTAACGTGTTTCACTGCATTATGTTGGAGACTTAACTCAGTTTTGGTTCCAATTAGACTGTGGTAACATACCAATACTAACGATAGCAATAACTTGTACTTATCTCACACCAGTCCCACAAAACCTGTTGTAAGCCTTTCGTAAACTGTAAGCCGTGGTCATTTGTTCGACTTAAACTTTCCACACTCCATCTATTATTTTAATCTAACGTGTTAGACTCTTTTAGCAATAAATTATTAATTGTGAAATGCGTTACACATATTTTTATCAGAAATAATCTACCCTTATATGCTGCTTTACAAACATCTTTATTATTATTTCAATTATAATTAAGCTAGAGCAAGTCTTGTGGAAAGAATCTAACTCGTATATTAGGCAGTTTTCACACATGTAGTTACATGTAATTTTACTAGAATGTATATTTTCCAGTGACAACCACGTCAAGGTACTGTCTACAATAATTACAAGATGACCAGACGTTTCGCCCATACTGTGATGTGGCAATATCAGGCATCCATCACAGTATGGGTGAAATGTCTGGTCATCTTGTAAATGTAGATAGTACCTTGACGCGGTTGTCACCGGAATTTAATTTTATGCCTTGCTTGCTTACGTATAAAATTCTTTGTTTCTAATCAACTACATTATTATAACTATGCAGGTTTTATATCCGACGTTTTACTTATGTAGTTCTTCCTGTCAGCAGGCCCGTATTATCAAGAAGTTTGAAAAATTCCCATTGATTTAAAAATTACTTTGGCAAACTAATTTAAACTAAGTAGTCTAATGCTAAATCTTACTTTTGTATAGAAATTATATTAAATGACATGTTGTCATAAGAATATACTACGGAAATAATCATTCAAAAGAATAATCAGGATGTCAACATTTTAATAAGATATATTATAAAATAACTGGTACTAATGATGATACACAGTTAACAAAATGAGTCGGAATAAATTATTTTCTTTAAAAATAACCGCAAAAACAGTTAGAAACATGAATTGTATTGTTTTATTATTGTACCATTGTAGTCATATGTCATTGTTTGATAATGAGACCCAAACGCTTTCATATTTTAGTGAATCTTAACATGAATATAATATTTATTTTGTAGTTAAATCGCCAATTGAAAGTTATTTGACCAGAGACACTGAAATTCATTGATTCAACGATCAAATATGATCAGGACTGCTTTTCCAAAGGTTATTTTGCCCTACGTGGAGTTGGTGGATTTATAATATGCTGGCAAAAGAAAGAAATAAGAAAATACAACATGGCTTGAATGATCGTAAAATCGGTAATTATTTCCTGAATCTTACTTTCTGAACAGACAGGAATTTTACCTTAGACTGATTTGGTAAGAAAATACGACATTAATGGCTTGAAAGATCGTAAAATCGGTAATTATTTCCTGAATATTACTTTCTGAACAGACAGGAATTTTACCTTAGACTGATTTGGTAAGAAAATACGACATTAATGGCTTGAAAGATCGTAAAATCGGTAATTATTTCCTGAATATTACTTTCTGAACAGACAGGAATTCTACCTTAGACTGATTTGGTAAGAAAATACGACATTAATGGCTTGAAAGATCGTAAAATCGGTAATTATTTCCTGAATATTACTTTCTGAACAGACAGGAATTTTACCTTAGACTGATTTGGTAAGAAAATACGACATTAATGGCTTGAAAGATCGTAAAATCGGTAATTATTTCCTGAATATTACTTTCTGAACAGACAGGAATTCTACCTTAGACTGATTTGGTAAGAAAATACGACATTAATGGCTTGAATGATCGTAAAATCGGTAATTATTTCCTGAATCTTATTTTCTGAACAGACAGTAATTCTACCTTACACTGCTTTGGTAAGAAAATATAACATTAATGGCTTGAAAGATCGTAAAATCGGTAATTATTTCCTGAATCTTATTTTCTGAACAGACAGTAATTCTACCTTACACTGTTTTGGTAAGAAAATATAACATTAATGGCTTGAAAGATCGTAAAATCGGTAATTATTTCCTTAATCTTATTTTCTGAATTCTACCTTACCCTGCTTTGTTGAGAAAATTATAAGGAGGAAGTGATAGTAGAGTGGAAATGTATTCGTATGGTATATTCGTTATTAAAGTGTATAAATAGGGTTTAAGATAAGTTGCACAACATTCTTTATATGTTATCTATGTTCACTTAACTCATAGTTATTGTGTAGCATATGGATATGAAATTGAGTAGAATAGACACACGAGAACCCGTTTGGAACCGAACAATGGATATAATTAAATATCTACAGGCAGGACATTTTAGGTTCACAAAAAGAACAATTTTTAATATAAACTTTAATTCTACATAAAAATGACGTGTTGTCATAACTTATAATAGGGTTGAAATTATTTAAAAGAATAATCAAGATGTCAATTCACACATACTCTGACAACAAACTTGACATAGATTTTTAGTTAAATAAAACACCCAGCTTAAAATTTTACTATGTATGACAAACGAAATAAAACTTTGTTTTCCATTGAGTTTTTTTTTTCGTATTCTGAGACAATATCGTAACTATTGGAATTTAACAATGCTTGCAAACGAATCAGTGTGTAAAAGTTACGTTGTATGCAACACATAACATGAATTACCATTCCATTCAAACTGGATGATTGAATTCTAACTAGTTACTCTAGGGTATTTCTGTTGCATTTTTACATAAATATGAAATGAAGAAATTATTTTAATAAGTCCGAAAGAAGTATAACGAGTACTTCAATTAATATAATCCTTCCTGAGAATAACTTGTTATCAATAAATTTGTCCTAGAGAAAATACCACATTTTCTTGATTACAGTGACCTTAAATCTTAAACGACTATTACCTAGATATTGATTGTTCCCATGCAGGAACTTTCACAGCAGTTTTTCACTTGCCACATCACTAAAATATTTGTATTAGTAGTCAGTAATCTTAGACAACAAACCCATTCGTAACAAATAAAGTGGAGTTAATCCATCTACCCACTTATGCACGTACAGTATTATGAGCCCACCCACCATACACGTACAGTGAAATTGAATTACGTGTAGCAGTAATTGGTTTTATACTATCGGTTTTGACAACGTGATTTTTAACAGTCAGAATTTATAAAACGTCAGTTTTGAGAACACAAAACGTATGAAAAAACAAACATTTTGAATGTTACATCATTGCATCAAAAAATGTAACGTGTTACAAAACACTATTTATAATAAATTTTATAGAGATTTACGATTATTTCACTAAAAACTAATATGGGCACAATTTTTAAACGTAATACAATGACGGGATGAACATTATTTTAGAATTGATCTTTGCATCCAAGATTAATGCACAACATTTCAATCATACTGGTTTAGTAATTCTACAGATATAAATTATTAAGTTGAGAAAAGAACCACTTTAACACATACATTTACAGAGAAAATGTTTTTTATTTTAGCCGATAGAATCAAGTTTTAAAATGTATCCGTAATTAGTGATACACCTTTTATATCACAATACAAACATTTGTATATATCTATACTCTATCCACGAGGACCAGAGATATTTCGGGTACTGAACAAGAATTTCTACCGAAATTAAGTAGAGCTGGCAAAAACGGCCTATATTTAAGGAAATGAAGACCTGTATGTAAATGTGTTTTATTTCATCCATTAACTAATTTATTCTTAAAAAAAATATATTCAAAAAACTTTAAAAAACATCATACTAAAGTCTTAATATAAAGTAATTTTATTAAAGTCTCCATAAATACTAAAGGTGTACAAATTTATTATGAACAATCAAAACTGTACGTAATATTGGAAATATTGTACATTATATTTAAATACACTTGTATTAAAACATACTTAAAATAGGGCAATGGTTTGACTGCTAACTAAAACCCATTTGATCAACAAGAGACTGTGTTGCAAATGCTTTGAATATAAAAATTAAACTGTCAGTTTTATATAATTTGAACTGTTCCACATTTTTAATAAGGAAAAGGAATTATTATTTGCGATGGACTGTTATTTGAAAAACTGGAAAAAGGACAAATAACAAGATACGATTCCAGTTTTGTTATTCTAATATCTATGAGCTAGGCTGTTTCGAAAGATCATCCAGGATTTGTAAAATGGAGTTATCTTGGAGTTATATTTAAATTAGTGATAGTTCTATTGGAGAAGTGTTGGGTGGTTATTTACTAAAAATTAGTTAAAACTTATTCAATATTACTCTTACCTTAAAAGGTAGGAGAACTAGTTAATAGGAGCCTTTCAATGTCATGGACTCATGGATTTGATTGTTTCAAAATGTTTCATTCTTATAGTTTGGTTACTTACGGAACGATAGTTATAAATAATTAGTATTTTGAATACTAAAACAAAATAATGCAACTATCAGTTTCATAACACTGTTCCTTTTAATAATAATAATGGCTTTATTGTACAAAAAGTGTTTTATACAATTGGCGAACTTAGGACAAATAAGTCCTCTCTTACAGTTAACCATTTTATGTTAAAGTAGTAAATATAATAAAGCATAAAACATGGAAATACAGAACTAAACTAAAGAAAAATAATAATAATTAAATTACAAAGAAGCAAATAATATAAATTAAATAAACTGATAACATATTATCAATTTTACCATTTATACCACTCATACACTCGTTCGACGCTAATCCCAGACCCCATCCCCAGCCATCATCACAGACTCATCCGCTCAAAAAGAAATGCTTTCAATGATGCTGTGAACAGAGCCCGACTGTAATATCTCTTTAAATACAGAGAACGTTTATTCCATTCTCTGGTTACTGAAAAGGAATTAGTGTAGAAAGATGTTCTATGAGGAGGAATACGCAATATTGATGAGGCTGAGTGTGTTTCCTTTGCACCAATTTTTTAGTTATACTGAAAGTTTTGAGAGAGGTATTTAGGATTCGCATCGTTAAGTACTAACAACAGAATACTCAATATTTTTAATAATCTAAGATCGGACAATTTAAGAATGGAATTTTGAATATAGGACTGAGAAATATGATCATACTATTTTAAATTAAAAACAATTCTAAAACAATAATTTTGACAAACCTGAAGTTTATTAGCCAAAACCATAGTCATGACATTGTACACAGAGTTGCAATGGCTGAAATGTGGAAAGGCAAGTGCTTTTACAAGTAGAAGCTTTATTTTTACTAGGAGAAAGTATTGAAGTTGTTTGAGGGAATGGATAGAACCAGAAGCCTTTTTACAGACACTAAACACTTCTTCCTCCCAAGTCATATTCTGGTTAAATATAACCCCTAAATTTTTAACTGAGGTACAGAAAGGCAGAGGGTTGTCATTGACTAGAATTTGTTTGATACTGTTTATATTGAATTTGGTGAGAAGGCGAGAAGAATAAATATAATTGTGGGCTGTGTTTTATCCTCATTACGTTTAAGGCTATGATTTTTGGTCCGTTTGACTAAATTTTCAATATCTTGGTTAAAACGAGTTATTGTATCGTTTAAGCTACTAATACAGGAGTGAACATAAGACTGAGCTTATATATTTAATATATAGGGAAAATAGCAGTAGACCTAAAATTGAGTCTTGAGGAACACCAGATGAAACAGATTTAAAGTTTGAAGTTCTGCCGTCCACACGCACACACTGCTGACGATCAGTTAAGTAATATCTAATCCAACATAATCTGCTATCTGAAAAGCCTAAATTATAGAGTTTTACCAGAAGAAAGGAGTGATCTACGCTGTCAAAAACCTTAGAAAAATCAAACAAAGTTAAGACTGTACATTTTCTAATATCCATGGCTCTTCGAATGTCATCTGTGACCCAGATAAGAGCTGTTTCTGTACTATGGCTGGAAGGAAACCCTAATTGATATGTATTAAGTATATTATTATTATTAAGAAAAGTGTTTATTTGTAAATGCACGATTTTTTCAAGGCATTTAGAAATAGTGGGCAAAATGCTAATAGGCCTGTAATGTTTGGCTTCTGATGGTACAGGTACTTTGTTTAATGGGAGAACAAGGGCATGTTTCAATAAGCTAGGAAAAGTACTTGTGGCAAATGACTTATAGAATATAGCAGTAATAACAAGAAGAACAGCAAAGGTTTTTTATCAACTTAATAGAAATACCATCCACTCCTGTAGCATTACTGGTAACTTTACGAAAAGCCCTAAGACTATCAATTTCAAGGCCATGTTTAAAAGAGAATCTTTCAAAATTCAAAGGTGGATTGGATTGGCTACATAGTTTCTCTATATATGAATTGACATTGTCTTTGTCGTTTGGAATGGAAGATGAAATAAACAAATCATTTAGATCAGTTAAAGGAATATTGACTGGAAGCGTGGTTTTTTGTTTCCCACAACCAAGACTTTTTATAACTCTCCACATGGCGGCTGATAAAATTCCCTGATCTAGAAATAAGTTATGAATATATCACAGCTTAGCATTGCGAAGCCCTTGCTTAACTTTATTACGTAAAAGTCGATAAGTTCTGGATCTCTTGACCTTTTAGCTCTACCTTTTAGCTATATAGCATTCCGTTTACCCATCTGGGATCAATGGGGTCGGATTTCATTGGTCAGCCAGAGTGTGGAACGTTTTTTGATATTCTCTTTGTGGTTAAAGGGGCTTGTTTGCTGTAGAGATCTAAACCCCAATAATTGAATTGGGACAACATTTCATCAACCGTTGGTAGTCCGGTAATAATTTGTCAAGGGATACGTGCAAGACCTGTAAAAAACAGAATTTCCTCAGTGTTTCGGAAATCTCTATATGAAATAAAGGTTTGCCTTTTGTCTAAATTGACACAGAAAACTAGCTCATGACATGAAATTCCAGGAATTGTAAGTTGCCCATAGCGAATGACTTCAGAGGGATCACTAACGAACAGTAGGTGGAGCAAAGTGTGGGAATCAGCAGTATGGTGTGTGGCGTCCATAGGAAGAAGAGTCATGCTACAAGATTTAAACAATGTAGTCAGATGACTATATTCATAATTGGGATTTAGTCATGAGAAGGTTGATGTTAAAAAACCTTATGCCGTAACTAAGACATGAGCGTAGTTTGGCATAAGGTGCAGGAGAGCATTTTCAAATTCAGTTAATAGTCCCGTCCTGGGCGGCCGATAACAAATTACCAGGAGAAGCTTTTCTTAACTAATAGATGTTATTTCAACAAAAAAATATTCAGATTTTGCAAATTAATCAGGTGGTGAGGTAAGTAATACATTAGATTGTAACCCATCCCTAACATAAAGTGCAACTCCACCTCCCGTTTAGTCCAATCTGTCATTTTGAATCAGAAAATAACCTGGTATTTCAATTTCATATGAGTTCAAACTAGGCTTAAGCCAAGTTTCTGAAACACCAACTAAGTCAAAATTTGAATGATCAAAAATGGCTCTAACCTCATCAATATGACACAGCAAGGAGTGTGCATTAATTATGACAGGATTAAGAGATTTGTGGTTGGGAGGAAGATAAGAGGCGAGAAGGTCAGTGGTGTTTTGAAGATCACATAAGCACTCGTTCTTGGCGTCACAGTCGACAACAGGTACATCCACTATGAAACCGTGGGTCCGTGAGCCAGCCGTGGACAAGGGCCAGAGAATGACAGGTCGACATACACACACTCACACATACCCAAATTAACGGCAAAAGACATTGATTTCATAATTATAACAAAAAACGGAACGTGATGGCTCCTAAGAGCTATTATATAAAACAAAACTATTTCTGGGGAATACAGCAATCGTTTGTGCATTAAGTGCCATATACTCATTTGTTATGACTTGATCAAAAATAAAAATAAAAATAAAAATAATGATACTGTGCATAAACATCAACTAAATGATTGAATAATTATGAACTAACTATTATGAGTGCGTCGAAATTATTATAATTACATTCTTGCTTTAAAAAAACAGGTACATATTCCTGCCTGAAAAAATAATACATAGAATATAACATACTATATATATATATATATATATATATATATATATATATATATATATATATATATATATATATATATTTCTAAGTTAACTTGAAAACCTACAATTAACCTGATCAAATAATGCTTATGTCATATTTAGATAAGTATTTTATTATGGTTGTTAAATTTCCCAAAATACATATACACAAAAAACTTAATAAACAAATTGAAAATGACAAATTAAGACAAATTAATAAAAGTAAATGAAAGCCTATAATGTGTTCCCATATATACCCACTAAATGCCCTTGATATTGAAGTACATATTTACGTATTAGCGCACGCAAATACACCACTTCATTACCAGAAAGTTATGTTTGTCGAAAAAATAAGTAATCAGTTTGTGTATAAATTAGTAAATGAATTAAGTCCCAGTTTATTTGGGAAATTTAACAACCATAATAAAATACTTACCTAAATACGACATAAGCATTATTTGATCAAGTCAATTGTAGGTTTTCAAGTTAACTTAGGATATCTTCTTTGTTGATCTATTTTAAAATTGATGTCATATATATCTACAGAATTGTTCGTAATATATTTTTAAAACTAAACATGAAAAATATGTGATAAAATAACATAAATATATGATATGAAATTTTTTTTGTATAACATTTTTATTCAGCTTTAACTATTTAAACTTTTGTGTTCCTAATTTTACATATTTATCCTAGACTTAACATACTACCATTGTTATATTAAACAGTAAGAGTGTATGAGTACTCTTCTGCTAAGTGATAACATTAAATATTTGTTTAATATGAAAGGATACAGAATAGTTAAAGAACATATTTGTTTTCGCCATATGTAATATTTAGGGCCAATTTAAGAGCAGACTGTGCACTGTCGTGCAGGAATACATATGTGGTTTGAACACTTGTTTATAAACCCAATATAATAGTGCACTATAAACTATAGAGATAAGCGGGTTATCTAGGTATTAACTGGGATACTTAAATATAGCCATTCCCAGGTGGGTTACATTGCTATATACAATGAAGTATTTTAGATAGAACAGTACAAGCTTAACGCTTTCTGCATTGATTGTGTAATAAAAATTTATGATCTTCCTTAAATGATAAATTGTAACTAACCAAAATAAATGGCTGTACGTTTTGATTGCAACCTGTATGGAATGGCCTAAAACCCCTTTAATCTGCTCATTACTCGTGTAATAAATCAATGCCCAAGCTAAGCTGAAATACAGCCAGGGCGGATTATGCTTATTAGTCTCTTCCGTCACGAGACCTTGAAAAACACGCCTAATACTCTGATATTTCAATATTGTACCTTGTAAAAATTTGGTTGCATGTTATTAAGAAATGTCCAATTTACATAATAACAGTTATGTTTTGTGGAATTTAGTAATAAACCAATATTTTATGAAAACATTTAAAATAATTTTTTATGGTATTTAGTACACTTTCAAATTTAAATAAAAATATAATACTATATTGCTATAAATTAGAATTTTAGAATTTTATATAAATAGATGTATTGAAAAAATTTGTTTGTGTGTTCAAAGATACCATGTTATGATTTAAAAGATAAAATAAAGATCAGAAAAGGCTAAATAAACATAGATTGTGTTTTCACATATAATACTGCACACTCTAAGAGTATATTATATATATTGTACGTAGTATTTTTTCATATTCAAGGCTCATTGGCTTTCCAATGTTTGTAGTTATGTATAGGATTTATTTTATCAACTGCACGCAGTATATTTTAAACGTCACACGTGAAGTTTATAGTTATTTATGCGCTGTATAGTAAATCAAATAAACGTCTTATATTTTCTCATAAAAGTGACATTGGTACTTTCAGATGTAATATTTTTAGTTTTTTATATGCCAAGGCAGTGGTATATCTATTGCAATTAGTATATTTTTCGATGCGATGAAGTTTACTTATTTATTTATTCATAAGACGCCAATTGTCAATATATGGGCGAATATGGATTTTGTATGAGTGTGATGAGTGTAGATGAGCGAATATAGTCATTGTTACAAAATAAGGCCGACTATTCCTTAGAAGGTGTCATTAATTAATAGCCCAATGACAAATGAACAGCCGGTGTTTATCAGCTGATCCTTCGCAAAATGTATTAAGACTCTGATTAGGGTTGAACTGAGAACCTTTAGCACATGAAGCTGAGATTGAACCCACTACGCTACCGACCAATTGTAGTCTTTTGAAACCTAAATTATGGACTGCCGCAAGGCTCTGTTCTTGCTCCTCTTTTAATTAAAGTATGCACTGCTGAAACTTAAACTTAAGGTATGCACTGCACTACAAAGTACAAACAATTCAAATATGCAGATGATGTTCTTCTCAGAACTCAAGATGAGCGCTTATATAATACAGGAAGAACCCTTAAACCTTCTAATCACCCTCAATAATTATTTTAAAACCTAGAATCTACTGTTCAATTCAACAAAGACAGAAGTAAAATGCGTTTACCTGAGAATAATACCTGAGAGTCTAGCTAATCAAAAGTTTATCTTTTTCGATGGTGTTAGTCCAAAACACAATGAGCATTCACAGAACCTGGATGGTAGTTCTATGTAATCTCACTATTTTAAAAGTCAGATACAGAAAAGAACAGCTAGAGTGAGAACCAGAACTAACACTGAGCAGCAACTTGTTGCGTCATCGTTAGACGGCAACGCACAAGCCCTGCGTACTACAGGTTGGTTTACAATATTTCTGAATATTGTGCTCCCATGTAAACATATAAAAGAAGTTGATTTAGAACAAAACACAGAGAAGAGGACTATCAAAGCTCCCTTATTGCAACCCTCACTACCAAGGATATCAATGCGGTACAACGTAGCCCTTCGGGATATAAGACTAGAAGCGGGACTTCTCAGAGCGTTCAAAAGAATCCTATCTAGTTTGAATCTCCCGATTTTGAAAGACATCCCACAGCGTTAAGGGTGACTTCATACTAGAAAACCACCTTTTAAATTAGCCTCCCAGTTAATCTGAAACACGTTTTCACCAAAGATATATGACTTACTTATAACTTGTGACTTCGACCACATTTGACGGTCGAAACACATTAGTATTTTCATAGGTAAAGTTTATAGTTATTTATTACTAGCTGTACCCATCCGCTTAGTTGGTCATATTATTGAGATTATATCCACAACTTAAACCAGCTGATGTTATGTATAATTTTTAATTTTAAAAGTTTAGCCTACCACTATTTTTCAATTAGTTTTTATTTAACAGCTGATAATCAAATAAATTAATTAATTAATATAGCTCCATAAGAATACCCTGGGAATTTTGGAGGCCAATGGGACAGAGTCCTGAGGTCGGAGAGGAAAACCTTTCTTAGTGAGCCTCTAAGGGCCAAAATAAACCTATGTACAACATTCCAAGTCAAGTAAACGTTTAGTTTTGGAGAAATAGTGATAAGTGGTAATTGATTTTATATGCAAGATATCAACTGATAATATAGTTGTTTACCTACCTGCATTCAAGTAATCCAATCCGTTAGTTGGCAACTAGTTTCGACTGCTAACTCGTGCAGTCATCATCCGTACGAGGATGATTCACTTCACTTTATTTGATGATCGTCGGGGAAGTGTCGATCTACTCGTATACCTTGAACTGTAAAAGAAAATGCTTTAAAAGAGCTGAAATAAAAAAAATGCTTTTGCCAAAGCACTGATTTGAAGAAGTCACGTCAATCTACTCAAAGGCTAAATAAAAAAAAATTAATCCTATTTTTTTACAATTAATGATGAATCCTATTTACTAATATCAGTAAAACATTAAATGCTTAAATTTTGGTTCCAATTGGCGAATGTCCATTTAGTAACATAATTTAATAATATGGGTGTCATCAAATAATAATTTAATATTATAAACTAATTATATTTGGGTGTCATCAAATAACATAAAAAAATTTTTTAAATCCTTGAATACAAAAATATCACATCTGCATGTTCATATTTAACTCATGTTTATATTTTTGTTTTACTTATAAAGAACATATAAATGGGTTTGAAATGACAATTAAGTTGTAATCAACGCTACAGGTTCTCTACATACCTAACTCTACTTTACAAAATACCTTTGTGTATAGTTTGTGTTAATACAATTTCAGTGACATAGAACAGTCTCTGAACCTTTGTATTGATTTATTTACTGTCTTTTGTTGTATTACTTGAGTAAAAGGACTACTCGTTGAGTGATTTTCCGTGCATTCAGCCTTTTAAATGAAAAAAAAATAAAACTTAATGTACTTTAGACAAAATTAAACAGGTAAACGTTCATATTCATTTTATCAATTTAGTTTATAATTTGTTGGTTGAATTCACTCTTTAGTGAAATAAGTAACTTCCAACGGTGAGATACGTGTAAAAGGTGGGCGAAATAATTTATATAAATATAAAACAGACATCTATAGATTTTATGCATTGTATATGGTGGGAATACCGATCGTCCTTAAACAACTACAAAACCTTAGAAAAAATAGATTATTAGTAAATAATACATTATTTGTAATTTTTCAGAGCACACTTATGTACCTTATGCAATTTGTGATGCTTCAACATATTTATATTAATGTCAATAATACAATTATGATTGGTAATGACCATAAGGTTCCCGCCTTAAAGAGGGCTAAATAGGTTGAAAACCCAATATTTCACAATAGGATTGGTCAATATATTTAATAATAATAATTTTTTTCGTTTTGTATCATTATTAAAGCTAAAATTACATGAAAAACAAGTTTATTAATGTGGTTAGAATATGTAGTGATCTCTGTAAAGAAAGCAAACAGCTGTATTTATTATCATATAATACGTTTATTTACTATCATGTAATACATTTATTAACTATCATGTACAACATTTATTTACTTTTGATTTTGGGTAAAATGATATAAATTTTATTTAGACATAATATTTTTTAATAAGAAAGAAAAACCTAAGAGAAAAATCGAACAAAATCAATAGCAAGGCATGGAACTGAAAATAGACAATTCCCTTGGCGAAATATTTAATCAGCAAATAAAACTTTAGACCGAATTCTTTTGTCAGAAAATACCTCTTTATATAGACAATAACTTTATAATATCTTATTAAAAGTTTGTGCATACCACTTAATATAACAATTATCAATTATTAGAAAGGAATATATTATTAAAATGTGACAAAATGTCAGGCAGACTGAATTAAAACAACGTCAAGTACCTTTTTCACGCTTATTGCAGTTAATATAATACAAGTTGAAGGAGGATTTAGAAAAGAGTTTACAAGAATTAATTAATGGATTTAAATGATATTATTTATATAGATATATTTGACTTCCTGGAATAAACATATATATATATATATATATATATATATATATATATATATATATATTACATATTTATACCCTATATTGGGCCTATATTTAAATAAAACATACAACGAGTGTTTTGTCTAACAGAATTCTATAACCCAGGACAACCCGATGAGGTAAAAAATTACCGTTAAGATACACCTCAAGAAATGAAATCATAAATGTACTTCATCTCGTATTGTGTTTTTTTTTTTTTTTTTTTTATTGGATGAGGTAATAAAACAATTGAATAGTTCAAGTCTTTAAACATAACATTATCTAAACCTATACAACACTGAAATTTCAATATAACAATAACTTAAACATGATAACTGTACAAAATATAATTTAAATTGTTAAATTTAAATTTAATAAATAATTTAAATATATTTTTAAATGTATAACATATTTATTAAAAATCTGGAAATAGAAGTAGGATTTTAAGTATATCACTTTGCCTAATGATACACGCACTATACTTAAATTTAATTTCAGTAATACTAGTATCAAACAAGACGGATGCAGGTGTTGTTTTAATGAAACATAATAATTGATATAACAGTTAGTGTGTTTGTGTTGGTCTTTTATTTTGTAAACATTGACCTTCACTATAATTCATAACTATGACATACTCGGTACATAAAAAATCAAATAAATATTAATTTTTCTTTAGTAATTTTATTTATCAAGAATCATCAAAAATACCTTATTTGTAAAGACACTTAAGGTATACGCTCTAAACAATTTTGGTTTTTAGTAATGTTTTATTAAAAATTAGGTAATTGAATGACTATTTTTTTAAAACTGACAATTCATTTTTTGAATCGTGTTTACTTCTTTTGCAACCAAATGTGTTATGCTTTACACTTGTGACACTTGCTTTTTAAATTATTTTAGTACAAAGTTCAGTTACATTGACGAAATCATTATTTTAAATATAATATATTTAATCCAATTGGCACCTTTTTTAACTGGCTCAAATTCTAGTTGTAGTATACATCTACATTGTACTACGTTTTATAAAGGGAATAACATTAAATTTTACAAAAATATGTACTGTAATCTTCTAATATTCTACTTTAATAGCAAATAAAACGTTAATTAATGCAATAATTAATAATCAAATGTATTAAAATATTGCTTTTTAAATCAATATTTGTGTACTATTTTTTTAAATATAAAAATATATGACTTAATAGACATTTTTTGGCTAAATATAAATACAGTACCGTTTTCGTTGTTATTGTTCACTAAACATTCTCGCCTAAGTTTTATAATGTTTGAAAAATAACGTATAGTTTAAATTGAATTGTCCTTCAATTCGTACGAAAAATATCTGTTGTACGAAACATTATTGTATATAAAACTGACAGTAGGTGAAGTGGTTGAATTATATATGAAAATGTTGCATTCACATCAATCAGACGGAAATGTAAGTTCAACATTTGTATCGTAATTTAAAAATCAGGCACCCACCTTAAGCTGATTAAATATGGTTAACGTCCTTTGTTTGGTCTGAAAGAAGCAGTTATTGCTAATTAAATATGGTTAACGTCCTTTGTTGGGTCTAAAAGGAGCAGTTATTGCTAATTAAATATGGTTAACGTCCTTTGTTGGGTCTAAAAGGAGCAGTTATTGCTAATTAAATACGGATAACGTCCTTTGTTTTTTTGAAAGGAGCAGTTATTGCTGATTAAATATGGTTAACGTCCTTTGTTGGGTCTAAAAGGAGCAGTTATTGCTAATTAAATATAGTTAACGTCCTTTAATGGGTCTAAAAGGAGCAGTTATTGCTAATAAATAAGGTTAACGTCCTTTGTTTGGTCTAAAAGGAGCAGTTATTGCTAATTAAATATGGTTAACATCCTTTGTTTGGTCTAAAAGAAGCAGTTATTGCTAATTAAATATGGTTAACGTCCTTTGTTGGGTCTAAAAGGAGCAGTTATTGCTAATTAAATATGGTTAACATCCTTTGTTTGGTCTGAAAGGAGCAGTTATTGCTAATTAAATATGGTTAACATCTTTTGTTTGGTCTGAAAGAAGCAGTTATTGCTGATTTAAGATGGTTAACGTCCTTTGTTGGGTCTGAGAGGAACTGTTATTGCTGATTAATATGGTTAACGTCCTTTGTTGGGTCTAAAAGGAGCAGTTATTTCTAATTAAATATGGTTAACGTCCTTTGTTAAGTCTAAAAAGAGCAGTTATTGCTAATTAAATATGGTTAACGTCCATTTTTAGGTCTAAAAGAAGCAGTTATTGCTAATTAAATATGGTTAACGTCCTTTGTTGGGTCTAAAAGGAGCAGTTATTGCTAATTAAATATGGTTAACGTCCTTTGTTGGGTCTACAAGAAGCAGTTATTGCAAATTAAATACGGTTAACGTCCTTTGTTGGGTCTAAAAGAAGCAATTATTGCTAATTAAATATGGTTAACGTCATTTGTTGGGTCTAAAGGAAGCAGTTATTGCTAATTAAATATGGTTAACGTCCTTTGTTGCGTCCAAAAGGAGCAGTTATTGCTAATTAAATATGGTTAACGTCCTTTCTTGGGTCTAAAAGGAGCAGTTATTGCTAATAAAATATGGTTAACGTCCTCTGTTGGGTCTAAAAGGAGCAGTTATTGCTAATTAAATATGGTTAACGTCCTTTGTTTGGTCTGAAAGGAACTGTTATTGCTGATTAAATATGGTTAACGTCCTTTGTTTGGTCTGAAAGGAACTGTTATTGCTAATTAAATATGGTTAACGTCCTTTGTTTGGTCTGAGAGGAACTGTTATTGCTGATTAAATATGGTTAACGTCCTTTGTTGGGTCTAAAAGGAGCAGTTATTGCTAATTAAATATGGTTAACGTCCTTTGTTGGGTCTAAAAGGAGCAGTTATTGCGAATTAAATATGGTTAACGTCCTTTGTTTGGTCTAAAAGGAGCAGTTATTGTTAATTAAATATGGTTAACATCCTTTGTTTGGTCTGAAAGGAGCAGTTATTGCTAATTAAATATGGTTAACATCCTTTGTTTGGTCTGAAAGGAGCAGTTATTGCTAATTAAATATGGTTAACGTCCTTTGTTGGGTCTAAAAGAAGCAGTTATTGCTAATTAAATATGGTTAACGTCATTTGTTGGGTCTAAAAGAAGCAGTTATTGCTAATTAAATATGGTTAACGTCCTTTGTTGGGTCTAAAATGAGCAGTTATTGCAAATTAAATATGGTTAACGTCCTTTGTTAGGTCTAAAAGGAGCAGTTATTGCTAATTAAATACGTATAACGTCCTTTGCTTTTTTCTAAAAGAAGCAGTTATTGCTAATTAAATATGGTTAACGTCCTTTGTTGGGTCTACAAGAAGCAGTTATTGCTAATTAAATATGGTTAACGTCATTTTTTGGGTCTAAAAGGAGCAGTTATTGCTAATTAAATATGGTTAACGTCCTTTGTTTGGTCTGAAAGGAGCAGTTATTGTTAATTAAATATGGTTAACATCCTTTGTTTGGTCTGAAAGGAGCAGTTATTGCTAATTAAATATGGTTAACATCCTTTGTTTGGTCTGAAAGGAGCAGTTATTGCTAATTAAATATGGTTAACGTCCTTTGTTGGGTCTAAAAGAAGCAGTTATTGCTAATTAAATATGGTTAACGTCATTTGTTCGGTCTAAAAGGAGCAGTTATTGCTAATTAAATATGGTTAACGTCCTTTGTTGGGTCTAAAAGGAGCAGTTATTGCTAATAAAATATGGTTAACGTTCTTTGTTTGGTCTGAAAGGAGCAGTTATTGCTAATTAAATATGGTTAAAATCCTTTGTTTGGTCTGAAAGGAGCAGTTATTACTAATTAAATATGGTTAACGTCCTTTGTTTGGTCTAAAAGGAGTAGTTGTTGATAATTAAATATGGTTAACGTCCTTTGTTTGGTGTGGAGGAACTGTTGTTGCTGATTAAATATGGTTAACGTCCTTTGTTGGGTCTAAAAGGAGCAGTTATTGCTAATTAAATATGGTTAACGTCCTTTGTTGGGTCTGAAAGGAGCAGTTATTGCTAATTAAATATGGTTAACGTCCTTTGTTCGGTCTGAAAGGAACTGTTATTGCTGATTAAATATGGTTAACGTCCTTTGTTTGGTCTGAAAGGAACTGTTATTGCTAATTAAATATGGTTAACGTCCTTTGTTTGGTCTGAGAGGAACTGTTATTGCTGATTAAATATGGTTAACGTCCTTTGTTGGGTCTAAAAGGAGCAGTTATTGCTAATTAAATATGGTTAACGTCCTTTGTTGGGTCTAAAGGAGCAGTTATTGCTAATTAAATACGGATAACGTCATTTGTTTTTTTTAAAAAGAGCAGTTATTGCTAATTAAATATGGTTAACATCCTTTGTTGGGTCTAAAAGAAGCAGTTATTGCTAATTAAATATGGTTAACGTCTTTTGTTGGGTCTAAAAGGAGCAGTTATTGCTAATTAAATATGGTTAACGTCCTTTGTTTGGTCTGAAAGGAGCAGTAATTGTTAATTAAATATGGTTAACATCCTTTGTTTGGTCTGAAAGGAGCAGTTATTGCTAATTAAATATGGTTAACATCCTTAGTTTGGTCTGAAAGGAGCAGTTATTGCTAATTAAATATGGTTAACGTCCTTTGTTGGGTCTAAAAGAAGCAGTTATTGCTATTTAATTATGGTTAACGTCATTTGTTGGGTCTAAAAGGAGCAGTTATTGCTAATTAAATACGGATAACGTCCTTTGTTTTTTTTAAAAGGAGCAGTTATTGCTAATTAAATATGGTTAACGTCCTTTGTTGGGTCTAAAAGAAGCAGTTATTGCTAATTAAATATGGTTAACGTCCTTTGTTGGGTCTAAAAGGAGCAGTTATTGCTAATTAAATATGGTTAACGTTCTTTGTTTGGTCTGAAAGGAGCAGTTATTGTTAATTAAATATGGTTAACATCCTTTGTTTGGTTTGAAGGGAGCAGTTATTGCTAATTAAATATGGTTAACGTCCTTTGTTTGGTCTGAAAGGAGCAGTTATTGCTAATTAAATATGGTTAACGTCCTTTGTTGGGTCTAAAAGAAGCAGTTATTGCTAATTAAATATGGTTAACGTCCTTTGATGGGTCTAAAAGGAGCAGTTATTGCTAATTAAATATGGTTAACGTTCTTTGTTTGGTCTGAAAGGAGCAGTTATTGCTAATTAAATATTGTTAACATCCTTTGTTTGGTCTGAAAGGAGCAGTTATTGCTAATTAAATATGGTTAACGTCCTTTGTTTGGTCTAAAAGGAGTAGTTATTGATAATTAAATATGGTTAACGTCCTTTAATGGGTCTAAAAGGAGCAGTTATTGCTAATAAATAAGGTTAACGTCCTTTGTTTGGTCTAAAAGGAGCAGTTATTGTTAATTAAATATGGTTAACATCCTTTGTTTGGTCTGAAAGGAGCAGTTATTGCTAATTAAATATGGTTAACATCCTTTGTTTGGTCTGAAAGGAGCAGTTATTGCTAATTAAATATGGTTAACGTCCTTTGTTGGGTCTAAAAGAAGCAGTTATTGCTAATGAAATATGGTTAACGTCATTTGTTCGGTCTAAAAGGAGCAGTTATTGCTAATTAAATATGGTTAACGTCCTTTGTTGGGTCTAAAAGGAGCAGTTATTGCTAATTAAATATGGTTAACGTTCTTTGTTTGGTCTGAAAGGAGCAGTTATTGCTAATTAAATATGGTTAACATCCTTTGTTTGGTATGAAAGGAGCAGTTATTACCAATTAAATATGGTTAACTTCCTTTGTTTGGTCTAAAAGGAGTAGTTGTTGATTATTAAATATGGTTAACGTCCTTTGTTTGGTGTGGAGGAACTGTTGTTGCTGATTAAATATGGTTAACGTCCTTTGTTGGGTCTAAAAGGAGCAGTTATTGCTAATTAAATATGGTTAACGTCCTTTGTTGGGTCTAAAAGGAGCAGTTATTGCTAATTAAATATGGTTAACGTCCTTTGTTGGGTCTGAAAGGAGCAGTTATTGCTAATTAAATATGGTTAACGTCCTTTGTTCAGTCTGAAAGGAACTGTTATTGCTGATTAAATATGGTTAACGTCCTTTGTTTGGTCTGAAAGGAACTGTTATTGCTAATTAAATATGGTTAACGTCCTTTGTTTGGTCTGAGAGGAACTGTTATTGCTGATTAAATATGGTTAACGTCCTTTGTTGGGTCTAAAAGGAGCAGTTATTGCTATTTAATTATGGTTAAAGTCATTTGTTGGGTCTAAAAGGAGCAGTTATTGCTAATTAAATACGGATAACGTCCTTTGTTTTTTTTAAAAGGAGCAGTTATTGCTAATTAAATATGGTTAACGTCCTTTGTTGGGTCTTAAAGAAGCAGTTATTGCTAATTAAATATGGTTAACGTCCTTTGTTGGGTCTAAAAGGAGCAGTTATTGCTAATTAAATATGGTTAACGTTTTTGTTTGGTCTGAAAGGAGCAGTTATTGTTAATTAAATATGGTTAACATCCTTTGTTTGGTTTGAAAGGAGCAGTTATTGCTAATTAAATATGGTTAACGTCCTTTGTTTGGTCTAAAAGGAGCAGTTATTGCTAATTAAATATGGTTAACGTCCTTTGTTGGGTCTAAAAGAAGCAGTTATTGCTAATTAAATATGGTTAACGTCCTTTGATGGGTCTAAAAGGAGCAGTTATTGCTAATTAAATATGGTTAACGTTCTTTGTTTGGTCTGAAAGGAGCAGTTATTGCTAATTAAATATTGTTAACATCCTTTGTTTGGTCTGAAAGGAGCAGTTATTGCTAATTAAATATGGTTAACGTCCTTTGTTTGGTCTAAAAGGAGTAGTTGTTGATAATTAAATATGGTTAACGTCCTTTAATGGGTCTAAAAGGAGCAGTTATTGCTAATAAATAAGGTTAACGTCCTTTGTTTGGTCTAAAAGGAGCAGTTATTGTTAATTAAATATGGTTAACATCCTTTGTTTGGTCTGAAAGGAGCAGTTATTGCTAATTAAATATGGTTAACATCCTTTGTTTGGTCTGAAAGGAGCAGTTATTGCTAATTAAATATGGTTAACGTCCTTTGTTGGGTCTAAAAGAAGCAGTTATTGCTAATTAAATATGGTTAACGTCATTTGTTCGGTCTAAAAGGAGCAGTTATTGCTAATTAAATATGGTTAACCTCCTTTGTTGGGTCTAAAAGGAGCAGTTATTGCTAATTAAATATGGTTAACGTTCTTTGTTTGGTCTGAAAGGAGCAGTTATTGCTAATTAAATATGGTTAACATCCTTTGTTTGGTCTGAAAGGAGCAGTTATTACCAATTAAATATGGTTAACGTCCTTTGTTTGGTCTAAAAGGAGTAGTTGTTGATTATTAAATATGGTTAACGTCCTTTGTTTGGTGTGGAGGAACTGTTGTTGCTGATTAAATATGGTTAACGTCCTTTGTTGGGTCTAAAAGGAGCAGTTATTGCTAATTAAATATGGTTAACGTCCTTTGTTGGGTCTAAAAGGAGCAGTTATTGCTAATTAAATATGGTTAACGTCCTTTGTTGGGTCTGAAAGGAGCAGTTATTGCTAATTAAATATGGTTAACGTCCTTTGTTCGGTCTAAAAGGAACTGTTATTGCTGATTAAATATGGTTAACGTCCTTTGTTTGGTCTAAAAGGAGCAGTTATTGCTAAATAAATATGGTTAACGTCCTTTGTTTGGTCTGAGAGGAACTGTTATTGCTGATTAAATATGGTTAACGTCCTTTGTTGGGTCTAAAAGGAGCAGTTATTGCTAATTAAATATGGTTAACGTCCTTTGTTGGGTCTAAAAGGAGCAGTTATTGCGAATTAAATATGGTTAATGTCCTTTGTTCGGTCTAAAAGAAGCAGTTATTGCTAATTAAATATGGTTAACGTCCTTCGTTAGGTCTAAAAGGAGCAGTTATTGCTAATTAAATATGGTTAACGTCCTTTGTTGGGTCTAAAAGGAGCAGTTATTGCTAATTAAATACGGATAACGTCATTTGTTTTTTTTAAAAGGAGCAGTTATTGCTAATTAAATATGGTTAACATCCTTTGTTGGGTCTAAAAGAAGCAGTTATTGCTAATTAAATATGGTTAACGTCCTTTGTTGGGTCTAAAAGGAGCAGTTATTGCTAATTAAATATGGTTAACGTACTTTGTTTGGTCTGATAGGAGCAGTAATTGTTAATTAAATATGGTTAACATCCTTTGTTTGGTCTGAAAGGAGCAGTTATTGCTAATTAAATATGGTTAACATCCTTTGTTTGGTCTGAAAGGAGCAGTTATTGCTAATTAAATATGGTTAACGTCCTTTGTTGGGTCTAAAAGAAGCAGTTATTGCTATTTAATTATGGTTAACGTCATTTGTTGGGTCTAAAAGGAGCAGTTATTGCTAATTAAATACGGATAACGTCCTTTGTTTTTTTTAAAAGGAGCAGTTATTGCTAATTAAATATGGTTAACGTCCTTTGTTGGGTCTAAAAGAAGCAGTTATTGCTAATTAAATATGGTTAACGTCCTTTGTTGGGTCTAAAAGGAGCAGTTATTGCTAATTAAATATGGTTAACGTTCTTTGTTTGGTCTGAAAGGAGCAGTTATTGTTAATTAAATATGGTTAACATCCTTTGTTTGGTTTGAAAGGAGCAGTTATTGCTAATTAAATATGGTTAACGTCCTTTGTTTGGTCTGAAAGGAGCAGTTATTGCTAATTAAATATGGTTAACGTCCTTTGTTGGGTCTAAAAGAAGCAGTTATTGCTAATTAAATATGGTTAACGTCCTTTGTTGGGTCTAAAAGGAGCAGTTATTGCTAATAAATAAGGTTAACGTCCTTTGTTTGGTCTAAAAGGAGCAGTTATTGCTAATTAAATATGGTTAACTTCCTTTTTTTTGTCTAAAAGAAGCAGTTATTGCTAATTAAATATGGTTAACGTCCTTTGTTGGGTCTAAAAGGAGCAGTTATTGCTAATTAAATATGGTTAACATCCTTTGTTTGGTCTGAAATGAGCAGTTATTGCTAATTAAATATGGTTAACATCTTTTGTTTGGTCTGAAAGGAGCAGTTATTGCTGCTGATTTAAGATGGTTAACGTCCTTTGTTGGGTCTGAGAGGAACTGTTATTGCTGATTTATATGGTTAACGTCCTTTGTTGGGTCTAAAAGGATCAGTTATTTCTAATTAAATATGGTTAACGTCCTTTGTTGGGTCTAAAAAGAGCAGTTATTGCTAATTAAATATGGTTAACGTCCATTTTTAGGTCTAAAAGAAGCAGTTATTGCTAATTAAATATGGTTAACGTCCTTTGTTGGGTCTAAAAGGAGCAGTTATTGTTAATTAATAATGGTTAACGTCCTTTGTTGGGTCTGAAAGGAGCAGTTATTGCTAATTAAATATGGTTAACGTCCTTTGTTTGGTCTGAAAGGAACTGTTATTGCTGATTAAATATGGTTAACGTCCTTTGTTTGGTCTGAAAGGAACTGTTATTGCTAATTAATAACAACCTCCCAGATATTTGCAGGTTTTGGTCAGTGTAAGTCTGTTGCCTTGGAGGGTGATAGGGGTTTCCTGGTTGTGTTGGAACTTTCTGCCATTGTAGTTAAAATAGCAGAGCTGGGTTTTCGAAGTGTCAATTCTGATGCGCCATTTTGAGCAGTATGTGAGGTATTTATTGAGGATCTTGGTAAGTCGTCTTCTTAGTGCTTCGGAGCTACGGGAGGCGCACCAAAAGGCCGTGTCATCGGCGAACTGTGCGAGACCAGTGGTGGTGTCGGCGGGGTTCCTGAGAGTGGGTGAAGGGAGATCTCGCACATACAAGATATAGAGGAGTGGACTGATAGCTGATCCCTGGGGGACCCCTGCTAACAGCTGGAATGGTCGAGAAAGGGCGTCCTTTACTCTGACCTGGGCTGTCCTACCATCGAGGAAGCTGGATATCCTGGATATGGAAATAAAACAGGCATAAGGGCACTCCTTTGGACAAACCCATAGTTAAAGGCAATACATCACACATGACATTACAAACTGAATCTCTTTGCGACCTTTCGGTTAAGTAGCAAATGAACCATGCAAAACCAGTTCCCTTAACTCCAATTGATTCTATTTTTACCAATAATTTACTTCTATCAATTGAGTCAAATACCTACTTAAGGTCAAGGAAAATCAGCATTGCTTGGCAATTTTGACCCTTGTATGGGCTTTGTCCCTCCCTACAGAACATCTGAACCCTGACCCCCACCCATACCCATACAGTGGTATTTACCCACCCACCCACCCATACACGTACAGTGGTATGGACCCACCCGCCCACCCATACACGTACAGTGGTATTTAGTTGTATTAACTACAACTAAATACTACAACCTGGGAGTAAATCTTTTAATTATAAAAGATAACGAATTTAGAAATTGTTTGAATATATTTATGGATACTTATTTTAAATTAGTTAAATGAAGGTTAAAACGTTGATAAAGAATTTTGGAATTGAAGATGGCACACGTATATTCTTGCCCACCAGCCCACCCATACACGTACATTAGCATTGACCCACCCGCCCACCCATACACGTACAGTGGCATTGACCTACCCGCCCGCCCATACACGTACAGTGGCATTGACTTACCCACCCACCCATACACGTACAGTGGCATTGACCGACCCGCCCACCCATACACGTACAGTGGCATTGACCCACCTGCCCACCTTTACACGTACAGTGGCTGGTTAAAATACCACTGTACGTGTATGGGTGGGCGGGTGGGTCAATACCACTGTACGTGTATGGGTGGGCGGGTGGGTCAATACCACTGTACGTGTATGAGTGGGCGGGTGGGTCAATACCACTGTACGTGTATGTACGTACCAATACTTACTGTACGTGCATTGTAAGTATTGGTAGGTTAAATACCACTGTAAGTGTAAGGGTGGATGGGTAGGTTAATACTACTGTACGTGTAAGGGTGGGTGGGTGGGTCAATACCAAAGCTTTGCGGTGAGTCTATTGAGTCTGGCGAACAGCTTAGGTACTGTACGTTAACGTCCTTCGTTGGGTCTAAAAGGAGCAGTTATTGCTAATTAAATATGGTTAACGTCCTTTGTTGGGTCTAAAAGGAGCAGTTATTGCTAATTAAATACGGATAACGTACTTTGTTTTTTTTAAAAGGAGCAGTTATTGCTAATTAAATATGGTTAACGTCCTTTGTTGGGTCTAAAAGAAGCAGTTATTGCTAATTAAATATGGTTAACGTCCTTTGTTGGGTCTAAAAGGAGCAGTTATTGCTAATTAAATATGGTTAACGTCCTTTGTTTGGTCTGAAAGGATCAGTTATTGTTAATTAAATATGGTTAACATCCTTTGTTTGGTCTGAAAGGAGCAGTTATTGCTAATTAAATATGGTTAACATCCTTTGTTTGGTCTGAAAGGAGCAGTTATTGCTAATTAAATATGGTTAACGTCCTTTGTTAGGTCTAAAAGAAGCAGTTATTGCTATTTAAATATGGTTAACGTCATTTGTTGGGTCTAAAAGAAGCAGTTATTGCTAATTAAATATGGTTAACGTCCTTTGTTGGGTCTAAAAGGAGCAGTTATTGCTAATTAAATATGGTTAACGTTCTTTGTTTGGTCTGAAAGGAGCAGTTATTGCTAATTAAATATGGTTAACATCCTTTGTTTGGTCTGAAAGGAGCAGTTATTGCTAATTAAATATGGTTAACGTCCTTTGTTTAGTCTAAAAGGAGTAGTTGTTGATAATTAAATATGGTTAACGTCCTTTGTTTGGTGTGGTGGGAGCAGTTATTGCTAATTAAATATGGTTAACGTCCTTTGTTGGGTCTAAAAGGAGCAGTTATTGCTAATAAAATATGGTTAACGTCCTTTGTTTGGTCTGAATGGAACTGTTATTGCTGATTAAATGTGGTTAACATCCTTTGTTTGGTCTGAGAGGAACTGTTGTTGCTGTTAAATATGGTTAACGTCCTTTGTTGGGTCTAAAAGGAGCAGTTATTGCTAATTAAATATGGTTAACGTCCTTTGTTGAGTCTAAAAGGAGCAGTTATTGCTAATTAAATATGGTTAACGTCCTTTGTTGGGTGTGAAAGGAACTGTTATTGCTGATTAAATGTGGTTAACATCCTTTGTTTGGTATGAAAGGAACTATTATTGCTGATTAAATATGGTTAACGTCCTTTGTTTGGTCTGAAAGGAACTGTTATTGCTAATTAAATATGGTTAACGTCCTTTGTTTGGTCTGAGAGGAACTGTTATTGATGATTAAATATGGTTAACGTCCTATCTTGGGTCTAAAAGGTGCATTTATTGCTAATTAAATATGGTTAACGTCATTTGTTGGGTCTAAAAGGAGCAGTTATTGCTAATTAAATATGGTTAACGTCCTTTGTTGGGTCTAAAAGAAGCAGTTATTGCTAATTAAATATGGTTAACGTCCTTCGTTGGGTCTAAAAGGAGCAGTTATTGCTAATTAAATATGGTTAACGTCCTTTGTTGGGTCTAAAGGAGCAGTTATTGCTAATTAAATACGGATAACGTCCTTTGTTTTTTCGAAAGGAGCAGTTATTGCTAATTAAATATGGTTAACGTCCTTTGTTGGGTCTGAAAGTAACTGTTATTGCTGATTAAATGTGGTTAACATCCTTTGTTTGGTATGAAAGGAACTATTATTTCTGAATAAATATGGTTAATGTCCTTTGTTTGGTCTGAAAGGAACTGTTATTGCTAATTAAATATGGTTAACGTCCTTTGTTTGATCTGAAAGGAACTGTTATTGCTGATTAAATGTGGTTAACATCCTTTGTTTGGTATGAAAGGAACTATTATTTCTGATTAAATATGGTTAACGTCCTTTGTTTGGTCTGAAAGGAACTGTTATTGCTAATTAAATATGGTTAACGTCCTTTGTTTGGTCTGAGAGGAACTGTTATTGATGATTAAATATGGTTAACGTCCTTTCTTGGGTCTAAAAGGAGCAGTTATTGCTAATTAAATATGGTTAACGTCATTTGTTGGGTCTAAAAGGAGCAGTTATTGCTAATTAAATATGGTTAACGTCCTTTGTTGGGTCTAAAAGAAGCAGTTATTGCTAATTAAATATGGTTAACATACTTTGTTTGGTCTGAAAAGAGCAGTTATTGCTAATTAAATATGGTTAACGTCCTTTGTTGGGTCTGAAAGGAGCAGTTATTGCTAATTAAATATGGTTAACGTCCTTTGTTTGGTCGGAAAGGAGCAGTTATTGCTAATTAAATATGGTTAACGTCCTTTGTTGTGTCTGAAAGGAGCAGTTATTGCTAATTAAATATGGTTAACGTCCTTTGTTTGGTCTGAAAGGAGCAGTTATTGCTGATTAAATTTGGTTAACATCCTTTGTTTGGTCTGAAAGGAACTGTTATTGCTGATTAAATTTGGTTAAAATCCTTTGTTTGGTCTGAAAGGAACTGTTATTGCTGATTAAATTTGGTTAACATCCTTTGTTTTGTCTGAAAGGAACTGTTATTTCCGATTAATACTGATATTAATTTTATGAAAGGTGTAAAGATTTATCTCTTAAACTCAAAATACACCCTCATATTATGCGAGTACATTTTCGTAAATAAACACGATGATAAGAAGGTTTCTATTTAAATTATACATATTTTTGCATTCCTAATGAAATGTAAGTATTTAGGAATCCAATTATTATAGTAGGAAATCGAAAGGATTAAAAAATACTAAAGGATATTCTGATATACCCTGTATTCAAACTTTGAATCTCATAAAATATTAGTTGAAAAGAAAAACACTTACTTGGTCGGTTTATCATTGACTATTGTAGTAAATAATGATGAAACTATTCATTGATAACTTGTAATTTTTACAAATTAAAGACATTTTAATATAATAACCAAACAATTAAAAATATAGTTTTAAGCAAATGTTAATTTGAGAACGTCAATTAGTTCTGGCTGGCTGAACAGATCTTAATCGGGGATTCGAATCATGGAACTTGAACTGAATGAGTGTTACACCTAATCTGAATCATAAATTAGGTATGTGGCTCGATAATCTAAACCTGGTTTAAAATTAGCGTAACTTAAAATAAGAAAACTGTATTTAAAAAATGTCCACTAAACATTTCTGAAAATCCTTTGGTAAAAATGTACACACAGTTAAAAAGGCATACAGAATTAACTATCACGTAAAACAAGACTTCCCAATAATATACCTTCTGAGCACTATTACAGTCTAAAGGATGAGAAGAAAATAATATAAAAATAAAAGCAACTAACTTATAAACTCATTTAGTTGTTATATTTATCATAAGGCGTTTATCAAACATGTTAACACCTATAAGGGTAAGTAAAGTTTTATCAAACCGTTTTGAACGCTTAAATCAAGTGAATTTACTAACATTATTTTTGGGACTATTCATAATTATTTAATAGGGTCTTATGGAAGTAATTCTAGATTTACAAAACAAGATAATTTACAAAGAAACTATATTTTATCTATTTTTGGTTTATTTTGAAAAAAAGGAACATGAACGCATGTAAGGTATCATGAATAGTATAAATTTGATCTATGGCAGATTTATAAATGTATCACAGTGACATTCATTTATTACAAGATAATAAATATTTATAAACATTTTACTAAGTAATTTGTAGAGTAGTGTTTTTACAAGTATTTTTTTAGTATTATTTATACACATAATACATGGTTTTTAATGTTTTTGTATTGATTTAGAGAATATCTAGGATGCACTGATGAAATGAAATAAGTATTATAATTTAACCTAAACTTCTATAATAACCTAAATCTAGAATTTTAGGTTAATATAGAACCTATTAAAAAAATTGTTTTACAATTACTATGAAAAGTTTATTAACCTTTATAAACTTGCTTATAGTTAATTTAGTAAAGCAATTGAGGTACTCTGGCCTGTACTATCGTATACTGAAGCACGGTCACCATTCTGATGTCAGTCAGAGGGAAGGTTATTTGCGCTTGTTAGTTTAGTTGATGGTCAATAAACGTCTAAATTTATAGCTTAGCCTGAATAGTACATATTTTTACTTCAGTTCCAAATTTACATGAACTTTACAAAACAAGTGAATTATCGATCATTACTAATAATTAAAGCTTCTGGTATCAGAGATACCACCGAAGATGTCATATCACAGCAAGGTCGAAAAATTTCGTGATGTAAATATTGTAGGTAACACCTTGACACGGTCGTTACTGGAAGCTTTAGTTATTAGTAATGATTTCGGCTGTTTAACGTTACGAAACAAAAAATCGACCATTAGCTCTGGTGGGGATTCGAACCTTAGAAATTGTTCTCTGAAGCCTCAGCCACTGAGGTACCACGCTGTATATTATAGGTACCACGAGTATATACACACACTATACTTCGAGTAATACAAATAAATTATATTAACTATGATTTATATCTCTAAAATATGATCTTTATATTTATTATGCATAACTTACTTATTTAAATAATTTAATTTAATAATAAATGCACCTTATCAATACCTAAGACGGAATTTATTAAAGAATATGGTTGGATGCTTTAACGTTATTTACATTGATATTGCCATGAAGCGTTATGCGCGGTTATTAAAGCTCATTAAAAGTCTACCTGGTATATTTTTAACAGTGCTTCCTTAGCATATTTTCCTGATACACTTGTCAATTAAAACTGTTATTGAATAATTATGTTGTAAAACTTCATTGTATATAGGCATTGAATTTTAAAATCTCATATGAGTTGCTTTAGGTGAGTATGTTATTTTATTTAAGTAGTTGTTGGTAAAAGAAAAAGAAAACATATTGATTGTTTTCTTAACCAGGAAATATACAAAATACTACTTATTGAGGTAGTGAATTATTTGTATCCAAGCAAGAACTTTACAACTCATAATACTGTTTAATATGCTCCATGGTGTTGTGAAAGCCGTTAAAATTTTCCATACTGATCGTCTGTGGCATACTCGGGGTACGAGAATGTAGGGGAGGGAGAAATGGTAAAGCTAAGGCTGGCCTGCCAACTTGTTGTTACCTACTTGGGCTGCCTGACTCAAGTATCTCCAACAGTATATTTCAATATAATTGTAATAGTTTGAAATGAATACTTATTTCAACAGTAGATTGTTGTAATGAGGCCGTTGACAAATAAAGGCCTCATTAAATATGAAAAATTGAAACATTTTTAACAACATTTTAATTTACAAATTATATATATATATATATATATATATATATATATATATATATATATATATATATATATATATATATATATACAGTATGTTAAAAATGTCACTATGTAATTCCGAAATCTATTTGAATATGTTACATTGAAAACAATCATTACATGTTGTATTTTTGGTTTGTCTCCATTGCAAAATTTATAAATGTGCATCATGAAAGTCTTTAATGGTTTTTACATACAAGGTGTCTCAATAGTTTTAACACCTCCCCTGTAACTTTTGAACATAATGAAACAAATCAATATCCTTTTAGGGAGTGTTATGTCATGATTTTTGCACTATAGGCCTATGAGAATTTAGCTCCTCAACCCAAAAAAGCGGGTTGCGGGGAGGGAGTCCAAAATTTCAAATGCAAACTCCCACTAAGTGACATCTCATTTTAAACGTCTTTATAAATAGGAACAATTCCACAAACTAGAGGTCTCTATATCAATTCAGTACAAAACTACAGTCTGTTAAAATTTTAACTAAAAATTACATTTAAAATCAATAAAAAAAACTCTTTTAGAATTAAAGCAGGAATAATGTAAGATTAGAAAAATTTAAAAAAATCCAAGTAAACAGACTATTATCAAGTACAAAGGTCATAAGTCCGAACAAATGAGTCAGCAATACCATTAGTTTTTTTTAGTGTACATTTTTAACACACCTTGGACAGACTCTAGTTTTTTACTGGATTGAGATAGAGACCTCTAGTTTGTGGTATTGTTATTCTTTTTTAAATGCCCTTAAAATGAAGTGTCTCTTGATGGAGGTTGGCTTTTGAGATTTTGTACTTACCCTCCCCCCAACCATTTTGGGTTGAGAAGTTAAGTTCTCATATAGCGAAAAAATCATTATTAGTCGTTACATAACCATCCCCCAAAGGATAATGGTTTTTTCATTCCGTTAAAAAGTTACAGGAGGAGGTGGGACTTTTGGGACATCTTGTACAGGTAAAAACTAGTCTGAAGTAGCTTACTCTATAAAATTGTAGCTCCTAAATCATTAAAATAAAAGTGTTAAGCAAGAAGATTTGTTAGACTACTACAACTAAGACTAGACCGTCCTCCAGCTCCCATTAGCTGATGACTTGTTTGTCGCGTTGTAGACAATTTGTATAGTATTACTTCAATATTCATTAGTAAGAAGCCGATCTTCAAGGTATGGGTGAATATGAGGGGCGAATGAGTGTGAAGAGTGTAGATGAACGAGTGTAGTCATTGTTACTAACTAAAATCAACAGTTCCTCAGAAAGAGCTATTTATTAATAGCCTAATGGCCAGGGAAATTAATTAAGGGATCTACATCTTTACGCAGAATCCGAACATTTAGAGTTGACAAGCCTGACGCTCAGTTCTCTTCCCTACTCATCATCCGACCATAACTACCACCCAACACTGATACCCCAGACATCTCAAGTGTCTTCGTCCAGATTCTAATCTACCTTACTTTCATACCAATATTTATTGGAAGTGCAATTTATCAAAATAACATAACAAATTAGTAGTACAATACAATGAATGCGTATTGTTAAAATTGATATCACTACTACTGCTATATATTGTGCTATATAATTGTTATAAACTAAAATAATGACATAAAAAACTTTCATGAAACTTACTAGTACAAAATATGTATTAAATATACGTTTTAAATGTATCCATTAGCTCAATGTATAACAAGACAGCAGGTTTTACGAGGATCTTGGGTCATGGATAGGCGTACGCTGGAGACAAATGATCGGATTACTGCGTGTGGTATCAGATACCTCGTGGTAGGATAACCGTCGTTCTTGCAATAACAATCGTTTATTTGTCCAGTTGATTATTTTAGTCAAAGTAATCTCGAACTAACTTGAAAACTTATTTACAACAGAAACTGTTTTGTGCTAATAGTTTGGTGAAATGTGCTTTGCAGCAACAATAGATTGTGACTGCAATGTAGATTTTAAATTAAGAAACAAACAACATTACTATGGTATTCTTATGGAGCTATACTAATTGATTGATTAATTTTATTAGAATTTGTCATTTGGCTAAACTTTTAAAATTAAAAATAATTGAGTACAGTAGTACATTTTCTACATAACGTCAGCTATTCTAACTTGGATATTAGTTTAAATAATTATTTTTCAATAACCAAATATTTATACTGATATATTTAAAGATTTTTTTAATGTTTTTGAATTTGTTGAAATTATTTCTTATATTTTTATTGCTATTCTTCAACCTAAATAATTATTATGACCGGTGAGGTGGGCGGCTATAGCTAGTTTATTATAAAAATAGAAGCTATAGTAAACTAGCTTTGTTTTTAACTGGTGGATAAGAAGTGTTTCACAGGTGGATGAAAGTGGAGGAATAATTCCAATCGTAAACAGTTACGATGTTGTCAAAAATCGACTGATTTGATACAACAGTGATTTGATTGTTCACAACAATGACAAAAGTGAAACGAACAAATATTCGATTGTTGGTCGCGTCAGTTTCGCTTCCCTGTTTATATCCCTTCTATGCCACACCAAACATCACCTCCCAGTGAAATGCGCCAGCTACTTTGGCTAACTACAATATACAATCAAACACAAGATCCTAATGGGCTTCACCAACCTAAAACTCAACTCTGACAGGCCTCATATAGTATGATGGTACATTTCAACATATATGATAGTAAATACACTATCAGAACAATAATAAAGGAATCATTCATGCATTCATTAAATTTTGAAAGGTAAACATAATATAGGTACTAAGTACTTAAAAATAAGCATAATGACGCAATACCAATGTTACTGCGTCTGAGAATTATATTATTTTATATACTAAATTAATAATTATCTTCTCGACTCCCTTTAGGCCGAAAATCATTCGATCTAGAGGAGGTGTTCAAAGCTTTAATTAGGTTACACCCTTATACCTATAATCACTTGAAGTGACTTACACCAGTGATAACATTTCCAAATACAGTACTTTCAGCTTGTTAAACAACGTTTTCTCCAATATTATCAAGTAACACCCTGCAATTACGGTAATGAGGAAAGGTTTAATGAAAGTGGGCTTTGAGTCTCAGACCATCATTAAAACATAACTCGTTTCGTAATTAGTGATCTTCACCAAAATTACAATAAATATATTTAACATTATTGATTGAAAAAAGTACTATATATTGTTGGAACTATTCTTTAGTTATGACTTCTTTATTAAAAACAATATAATAATAATTATAGCTGATATTTCCTTAAGCGTTAATGTATGGTAAATAAATAATACTACTTGCAAAAGCATTGAAAATAATGTATGAAGAACATTTGAATAAACATAATTATTAGTTTTAAATATGACAGTTGTAGAGGTGTCTCTAAATATGACAGTTGTAGAGGTGTCTCTAAAGACAGTTGTAGAGGTGTCTCTAAAGACAGTTGTAGAGGTGTCTCTAAAGCTCAACTAGATATTTCTTTCTAACAGCCTTATAGTTTTGCTTCCAATAAGCCTGAAGGCTATCTGACCCCATCGAAACACAGTGTCACTGGCCAGCGTTCACACAATATAGTTCATATATCCTAAAACCTTTGTGGATAAATATGTTTGGTTTTCACCATGCATTACAAATGATTCAAACACTATTAAAATTATGTTTACCTCGATAAATCCTATTATGTTTTATCGACAGTTCTTGAATATGCCTCTGTTGTATGGACGCCTCATCAGCTCTAGCTGTCGACCCTCTTACAGGAAATTCAAAGGAGATTTGTTTTACAACTGTACTTCAAAATATGAAATTCTGTACTAACTACTTCAGCCCGATCTTCTAGTGAAACACATTAAATGTTTCAAGCGTGAAAAGTGTTGATAAAGAGAATAATCAAACATCATCTGGCCACAAGATATTACGTTTGGATCTATATTACTAAATATGAATATAGATCCAAACGGTAATCCCGTTCCCATACACGTACAGTGGTACTGACCCACCCGCCCACCCATACACGTACAGTGGTTTTGACCAACCCGCCCACCCACACACGTACAGTGGCATTGACCCTCTCGCCCACCCACACGTACAGTGGTTTTGACTCACCCACCCACCCACACACGTACAGTGGTATTGACCCACCCGCCCAACCATACACGTAAAGTGGTATTGACGTATATATAGAAATATATACGTAAACGTAAATATTTCTAAAATTAATATTATTATTATTTGTTTGAGTAAAATACCTCTCTACCTATTAAGCATTTAAAAAATCCGTACAAACTTGTTATTCGTACAAACTGTACATAAAAAGTTATCGTTAAAAAAACAAAAATTTTGCATAGTAAAGTATAATGAAATTGAACCACATGTGAATTGAAACAACACTGAATACTTTCCTTAAACACAGATCTATTATAATTATTTTTATTACTCATAATATTCAGGCTTAAATGACTGTACGCTGAGATCAGTCTCCCACCCACCTGTAAACATTTGGTTACGATCACGACCCATCTCACCCATACACTTACGTCGGTCATGAGCCTCTTAACTACACGCGCCTGTAATATAGGTCACAACTCGGTGTAACCATCCACCTGTACATACGTGGTTGCGATGACACTACCACTCACTTGTAATCATACGTATGACCCTCAATTGGTCGGTAGCGTAGTTGGTTCAATCCCAGCTTCATAAGCTAAAGGTTCTCAGTTCGATCCCAATCAGAGTCATAATACATTTTTAGAAGGATCAGCTGATAACCACCGGCTGTTCATTTGTCATTGGGCTATTAATTAATGACACTTTCTAAGGTATAGTCGGCCTTAGTTTGTAACAATGGTTTCATTCGCTCATCTACACTCATCACACTCATTCGAAATCCATATTCGCCCATATCTTGACGATCGGCGTCTTATGAATAAATAAATAAATAAAAAATTAAATAAATAACTACACTCCCGCGCCTGTAATATAGGTCACAACTCAGTGCAACCCACCCACCTGTACATATGTGGTTGCGATGACACTTCCACTCACTCGTAATCTTACGTCAGTTATGACCCTCCTAACTACACTAACGCGCCTGTAATATAGGTCACAACTCAGTGCAACCGATCCGTATGTACAAATGTGGTTGCGATGACACTCTAACTCACTCGTAATCTTACGTCAGTTATGACCCTCTTAACTACACTAACGCGCCTGTAATATAGGTCACAACTCAATATAACCACCCACCTGTACATATGTGGTTGCGATGACACTTCCACTCACTCGTAATCTTACGTCAGTTATGACCCTCCTAACTACACTAACGCACCTGTAATATAGGTCACAACTCAGTGTAACCCACCCACCTGTACATATATGGTTGCTATGACACTCCAACTCACCCATACACTTAAGTCGGTAATTACCCTCCTAAATACACCCACGCGTGGTTGTTTGCGGACATAAAAGCCAAATATATACAATGCCTCACTCATCATGAAATGTTCAAAACTACACGGCCGATTAACTTGAAATTTGGTACAATGATTTATCTAATGCTCTAAAAACTCTCTAAGAAAGGAGTTTTCTCTCCAACGTCATAAATCCACCCCATCGTTATCAAAACTTTCAATGCTATTCTTAAGAAATTATTATTTATTCAATTGTTTATTATCAGCTATCAAATAATCTACGAGTATTAATTAATTTGTTTACTTCATACCATTTTACCTAATATAGTTTAATCACAAATATATTTGCAGTAAAATACACGCTGAGGCCAAAGGCTGAGGTATCCCGAGCGCAGCGAGTATCGGGTTTGGAACCCATTGCGTGCAAGGTTTTTCCCTAGTACGATTATTATAATAAAAAATTAAATCTTCAGTGTAGACTCGTACATCTATCTTAACATCTTTATATGACATTGCACACATTACCTATATCTAGTAATATCTGCCCTTATAACGAGTTCAAATGTATGTAATTCATGAAACTCAGTTTCATTTAAGTGTGCAACAAGTAATATTGTAGTATTTTACCAACGCAAAGGAGTTTTAAGAATGTGATGACAAATCTAAGGCTTTAAAAAAAACAGAAGAACACAATGCTTTATGCTCGGTCTCATCTGTCAGTGACACAAATATAACCACAGCAATGAACAATCTGCCTCAAGCATAGACACTACATACATAGCTGTTTCTTTGTATATGACGTCACAACTGGAGATAATATTATCTTTGAACATTGTATTGTAAAGATTAATTAATTCTATGCCATTGTAGGAATAAACACACTCTCTACAGAAACAGTCTAGTGTGTAAAATAATTTTTATTCTTAAGTTTATAAAAGGGTAATTCAATTAAAAACAAAGAATTTTTCATTTCATTGTATTCATCAAAATTTTAAAGTTAAGAACTACACAGTTTCAATAAAATAGAATCGAAAATGCCAACTATTTAATTTTTATAATGGTTTTTCTTTAAGGAACAAACATTTTTAAACAGTTATACTAAATAAATGGAAGCTGTGCTGTAAAAAAACTTGTAACTGAGTCAATGAGCCCCATAAGTGGAGAATTAAAATTGAATGCCTAAGGACATTGCTTAGGAAAGTAATAGGGAGTCTTTAAATTGGTAAGTTTTACTCAACTATTTGGTAAAGAATATTTATCTCAGTCATTTAGGTATTCAATAAACATTTTAAATTCTATTTTTATAAATATTTTATTATTCCTATAAGTAGTAAATGCGTCGACAGAAAATTTAAATAATATAATTATTGAGATATGCCTACCAAAATTGGCTAATTTGGCATTTCTAGGTACAAAACTCAGTAACCGTCGGATATATTTTACTAAAATGAGTTCACTTTAGCAGAATTTAAAAATATAAATATACAAAACTATAAATTATATTGAAAGAAATTATTTACCTCTGTTTACGTTGTCATTGTAATTTTTTTTATTAAAAATCAAATAAATTCGTCCATAACCGTCCAACAAACTTAAATGAATCAAAATATTTAAAATCATGGTTTTATAAGAAAATATTTAACTTTCTGTTGTATTAATCCTACTTTATTTTGTAGTAGAATAGTAGAAAAAACACAAAAAGGAAAACACTCAAAAATACCTGAGAGAGTTACAGTGGTAAATAAACATACAATACACTTCACATTGCAAACAACAGCCTTCCAGCGTTGTTGTTTAGAGTGGGGCTGGAGAGATGAATTTGTAGGCTGGAATGATGATAGTGAGTTTGACTTTTTCATAAATTTATTATTTTTTGTAGGCGAACGAATAAGACATTTAACTCCAACAACTATCTTGGAGTTTATAAATAACTGATTTAAGTACTTATCCAAATTTAGTAAATTACCTAATATATCATCTTTTAGTTCAAGTAGATTGAATGTTATACTTGAATAAATATGAGTATAACGTGTTAACATATGACTTCTAACCTCAAACTCACTATCTTAAGCTATACGATACTACTGAATATTATGTTGCAATAAAAATAGCCTATATAGTAATATATTGGCTACAAACTAATCACTTTGACTTGTTTGTATTGTATAAATTTGACCTGTGAAAGATTGTATAAATATAGTTTTGTTTTCTAGATATTCGCAAGAATTATCTGTAGAAATTCAATTGCGATAAATAATATATAGGGGATGGGTTTTCAAAGTAAAGCTAATCCTAGTCTGGAAAATCAGCATATCACATCGAGCATAACTTCTATATCACCTTGTACCAAAAGTCACGTGGCACCAATATCCTATATATAGCTATGCACCAGGTGGATAAATCTCAAGGAAAGTACTCAGCCTCTTGCCACATACCTGCCATATTCTGACCCTTGCCACATATAAGGCCCTGTCACATAGAAGCCCCTCTCCCATACATGCCCCTGCCACATATAGACCACTCCCACATACAGGATTATACCACATATACATCTTTGCCACATAAAGGGTCATACCACATATAGATCCTTTCCACATACTGGCGCCTGCCACATAAAGATACTGCCATATTCAGAACCGTAGTACATACAGGCCCCTGCTACATACTGGCAACTAAAACATAAAGGTCCTGACGTATTCAGGCCCATACCACACAAAGGCCTTTCTACCAAACATGACTCAGCTACATAATGGCCCCTGCCACACAGAGGCTTCTGGCCCACATAGGCCCGTGCTACATGAAATAATGATTTATTCCAGTAAGATAGGAAATGGGACATCTTTAGAATTCCTGTCACATACAGACACTTACCACATACATGCCTCTTTTACACATAGGGCCCTGTCACATAGATACTCTGCCTCATTGCGGCCCCTGGCACATACATACTCATTATATTCGCAGGCCCTGCCGTATTGAGGTCTGTACCAAATATATGCCCCTACTACCTACAGGTCCCTGCTACATACAGGCCACAGTAACGTGGAGGCCTGTGGCACATATAAATCTCTGCAAAATATTGGTCCCTGCCGCATACATACCCTTGCGAAAAGCAGGTCCTGCCGGTACACACACACATATAGGCCCCTGACACCTTCAGGTCACTGACAGTACCCAGCCACATGGAAGCCCGTGCCTCATACATATAGACCCCTGACACCTTCAGGTCACTGACAGTACCCAGCCACATGGAAGCCCGTGCCTCATACATATAGACCCCTGACACCTTCAGGTCACTGACAGTACCCAGCCACATGGAAGCCCGTGCCTCATACATATAGACCCCTGACACCTTCAGCTCACTGACAGCACCCAGCCACATGGAAGCCCGTGCCTCATACATATAGACCCCTGACACCTTCAGGTCACTGACAGTACCCAGCCACATGGAAGCCCGTGCCTCATACATATAGACCCCTGACACCTTCAGGTTACTGACAGTACCCAGCCACATGGAAGCCCGTGCCTCATACATAAAGACCCCTGACACCTTCAGGTCACTGACAGTACCCAGCCACATGGAAGCCCGTGCCTCATACATATAGACCCCTGACACCTTCAGGTCACTGACAGTACCCAGCCACATGGAAGCCCGTGCCTCATACATATAGACCCCTGACACCTTCAGGTCACTGACAGTACCCAGCCACATGGAAGCCCGTGCCTCATACATAAAGACCCTACTATTATCACGTTAATTTAAATGTGTGACCTAGGCTATACATCATACCTATATGAAGGTAGTTCTTATTTAAACTATGGGACTTCTATTTACATATACGACTAAGCTGTCCATTATAAATATGATGCCCTGACTTATTTATTTAGGACCATACATAATGACTGGTGCACCCACACTATAGCAGAGCTCCTTAGAACTCACCGTCAATTTATCTACAATAAGCACACAATATTTTTAGCCTCATCATAGGTTTACTGGTTTAACCCTGAGTCCATTCACGTAGATCACGCACATTACTCTTAATGATGTACCAAAAATTACTATATACACATATAGTACTTTTACATAAACTACGAATAACAAGAACTCTGATGTTCTAACAAACCATCACGATCCGTGTCCCAAGCCAATATATAACCTCTAGTTCCAGCAGGATATGATTCGCTTGGATGTTGATGTCTCTACACACGCACTAATGTTAGCTATACGATAGGTGGGTAATGTATGCAGTAATAGTAGGACGTTTTATCAGTGGGGATCGCCGTATAGTGGCATCCAACAGTGCATCCAACAGTTGATAATAGTAGGGTCTATATGTATGAGGCACGGGCTTCCATGTGGCTGGGTACTGTCAGTGACCTGAAGGTGTCAGGGGCCTATATGTGTGTTTGTACCGGCAGGATCTGCTTTTCGCAAGGGTATGTATGCTGCAGGGACCAATATTTGGCAGAGAATTATATGTGGTATGGGCCTGTATGTGCCACAGGCCTCCACGTTACT
This sequence comes from Stictocephala bisonia, assembly GCA_035578905.1. Lineage (NCBI taxonomy): Eukaryota > Metazoa > Arthropoda > Insecta > Hemiptera > Membracidae > Stictocephala > Stictocephala bisonia. Next base: position 258,920 of record JAQJVL010000631.1, read on the forward strand.
GTGGCCTGTATGTAGCAGGGACCTGTAGGTAGTAGGGGCATATATTTGGTACAGACCTCAATACGGCAGGGCCTGCTTATATTGCAGGCAACAGTGGCCTGCGTATATCCAACAGTGGCAGACACTCGTCTCCCTGTAATCAAGACTCACATATTCACATCACCTGAAACGTTTGAACGACATAGTAGACGTATGATAAGGTAGAAACAGACGATGTTTGATTGATATCTCAAGTAATGTGTAGTGATGCAATATGTACAGCAATAGAAATACTGAGTTTTAAAACACAATCACGAACAAACGGTAACTTCATTTATTTTATCACTAATAAGACTTGCACTTATATAAGTTTTTAAATCTATGTTACCATACCAATACTATAACTAACTATACCTGGCCACACATTACTGTGGCTTATTCTGATATTAACTTCTTTTACTTTATTTGATAGAAAAATAAAACTTGACGGTTTTTTTTATATAGAATATTTCCCTATATATTCCAAGGCAAGGGCATGCATTTCGTAAAGGATTGTATGTAGGAGGGATCTGATGTAGTAGGGGCCTTTGTGTGGCAAGGTCCTTTATGTGGTAGGGTTCTTAATACGATAGGGTATATATGTGGCCTTCCTGTATGAAATGAGCTTGTATGTGGTAGGTACTTTTTATCATAGAGGTCTGTATGTTCCAGAGGCCTGTATGTTTTTGGAATATGTACGAAGTAGGGACATGTATGTGGAATCAGCCCTTATGTGCTAGGGGCCTGTATGTTTCATGGACCTTTATATGGTAGAGGAATGTATGTGTTAGGGCCCTGTATGCGGTAGGGGCCTTTTTTGTAGGGACATGTATGTGGTAGGAGCCTGTATGTGACTGGGTTCTGTAAATGATAGGAGCCTGCATGTGGTAGAGTCCTGTATGTTGCAGCGGCCTTTAAGTGGTAGATACCTGTATGTAGATGGGTCCTGAAGGTAGCAGGGGTATTTATTATTGTAAAACAAGGCTCTACATGATTCGATCTGATATAAATTAAATTACAGTATTTTCTTAAATAACAATTAGTTGGTCTCAGTAATAAACTTACAAAATATGCTTTGAAAATAATATGTACATAAAAAAATCTGGTCACAGTAACTCTTTTTCATCACTTATATTTATTTTCACTTTTTCATAAACTTTTTTTCATAAGTTAAATATTGTGAAAACATGTCAAGTGAATGAATCCCCTTGTATTCGAGTTGTGTGTACACAAACTGGACCGCTAATCAGCATAAGAATTACTGATCCAATTTTGTCCTAAATAAATGTATTTAAATTTTAGGCTATTTAATTTACGTGCGATATTATTATCAATTGTCATATTAGTTATTTTAAAGAAGATTTTAAAATTAATTTCTTGAAGGGTTAAGAGACCTCGTAGCTTTCAACAATTTGAACGACAAATTATCGCAACAAACTATTCCCAGCTTGTAGTGCGGAATGTAGTCTGTGCACCCAGCAAACTAACTGTAGTTATGTTATTTATAGTATATAGTTATTTACTAACTGTTAAATGTAAATACAATTCATGTTCAATGGTCCATTTACGTGCTTCCTTTTTTTTTTGGTGTTATAACTGTACACCATATATGTATTTAATAAATATACCAAATATTACCAATTGACCAATTGCTCGACATACTTCAAATAGCTTAGAGCTATAAGGAAGTTTGCAGGCCCTACACTGTCATTGTATGATCTTTGTTAAATGAAGCATTAAACAGGGTTTAAATTATATAAATGAGTAGTTAAAGCCTACCTTTACTCTTCGTTACTTGTGAAATCATTTTTGTAATAAAAATAATAATATAAGTGGGACAATTTAACGTATTGTTGGTTATTTATTTGTTAATTTGCAATCATAGATTACATTGTTGTTTTTGTTATTTACTGTTGATTTATGCTATGTTACTGCTGATTTGAGCTTCTTAATAACTTATATTTTATAGCTTAAGTCTCCACTTGATATTAAAAATATATTCTATAAAAAATATACTAACTTTATACGTCGTATAATAGCTGTGTTATTAAATTATCAAATTTGTATTTGCTATTGCTATACAACAGTCGATATATTGTACATTTAATTATTTGTTGTATCTAAATTAATGTATTACCGATACGTAATGTATGGAAGTACTGAAAGAATATTTGAACTAAACTTTCTCAATTGATTGAGTAAAGAATTTGCTATGTTCCTATAATGTATTATTTTACATTTACTTTATGTAAGTTTAAATTTTAAAGATGTTTGGAAAAACATCCAGCTGGAGACAGACCTCAAGCAAGACCCAAAACTCACTGGAAGGACAAGGTGGAGGAATATTTGATAAAATTAAGGACATCAAGAAAGTTGCGAATGGAGATATGGAGGATCACAGCATGGGCGAAACGTTTGGTGATGTCAGTACTATAAATAGCACATAGACGTGGTCGTTAGTGGAAGCTATAACCATTAGGGATGACATTGGCCGCTTAGGCCTAGGAAAAAGATTTCAATACTTAATGCAATATTTTTAAATTTTACAAAATTAAAACTTGTAGTTTTGTAGTTAACATGTTTTTTATTTTAATAGTAGAATATACATTGATGGTCCACTGTTCATAATAATGTAATCTACTTTTAAAATTAAGGAGTAAATTGATAGATTACTAGATTCTTGTAACGGAAGTTGACAAAAAACCGGGCAAATAATATAAGGTATTCTAAGAGGAGGTTCATTTTCTTTTACAACTTTTCAGACGTATCTTTCAAGTACATCCAAAGCAGATTTTCACCGTCACTACTTACTTGTAGGGACTAAATGTAATTTTCCTTTAGTAGATGTTAGAAATATTGTTGTTTCCTCTATCTATGTAGACAAAATATGTATTCTACCTAAGAAATATGGATTTGAATCATTAGCAAGTAAAAATGAAATAAGAAACTTATGATGACACATACAACAATCTAAAAAAATATTCTAAATTAAGAATCTTTACGTATTGGTGACTCCACCCCCTATTCAAGTACTGTGACATCCTCCCAAAAGACATAAACGTATACTGGTGATGACCCTCTCACCACCAATACACAATAATAGTAACGTACGTGATGCACCATCACTAAATTTGGTGTGTGATTGGGAGGGAGGGTCATAACTACCATTTGAGTAAGGGTGGGACGGAGAGACTTCACTACGGGATGTGTATGGGTGGGAGGGTTGGTCATCACTACTGTTTGAGTATTTATTTTATCTGGTGTTTGAGTTTACTCGGATGGACTTAATTTATATATACATGATTATATTAACACAAAGCGTGAAAGTTCTTTTTTTAAGACCATATGCACTTCCTAGTCCTGCTCGAGAGTCCTAAGTAACATAAATATACAATTATGGGCACTTGTAATAAATACATAAATATTTATATTATTCATTGCACTTCTGTCATTGACTTTTTTAAAATGTTTACTTACGGATGAAATGTAGGTTGTTTCGTTATTGTTTACTTTTTGAGATTTGTGGAGGATGCTGTATCCCAACAAATTGGAAAATTCTAAAATTACAAGGAGGCTTAAATTTACTTCCCAAACATTTGCTCATGGAAAATAAATTTGTCTCAGAGGCCATGAATCCAAACCTGTAATAGTAGATGCCAGCTATGTTGGTATGATAATTATAGTTTAGAATAAATCTATTACAGAAAAACCGAAGTCAGACCTCTACAAATTTATTTAACTCACCCTAGACTTGTTAGTCCATCATAGTTCAATCTTGGCGTCAGTCGGTTGAGGGCGTGTGACAGCAGTGAGAGAGCGTGTCACCTCACTCACCCCACTATATTCAATAAGATCCCTTATTTTTGTTTCCCCCCTGGCCATAACTAACTATCGAGTGGAAGTAATTTATATATTAAGAAAATACACTTAAACTATATTTTTTTAGATACCTCGCGTCAATTCCCTGACTTCCACCTTCGTATTGCCCAAATATCACTGAACTGGTTGTGGCCACAGAGAAGAGAATAAAGTAGAGTAGTCATAATGCATTCTACCCTATAGTAGTAGTTGTCGTAGATATTCACCGTCTTGGTGAGATGGACAAGCGTCTACGACTGTAGGGTCAGACCGTGTTCGGGAGCTTTCCCCTCTAAATCATATCACCCCGCCAAAGACTGGACCCTCCCCTCCGGGATTGACCTCACACTCCTAGACGCTTGTGTAATATGGACACAGCTGATATAACCTATTGTTGAAATAAACATTTGATAATATTGAAATAATTCAATTTAAATTTTAAATTTTAAATTGACTAATGTACAGAACAATAAAGAAATAATAATAATAAAATAAATTTTTTTCATAATATTTATCTGTAAACAGTTATTCCATTCTGCTTGTTTATAATTTTATTATTGCAACCAGCTGTGGTAGCTCAATTGTGTTTGAAAGGTGGGAAGAATAAGATCTAGTCACAATACTGCATTACAAGTTTTTAAAATTCAGCTGACTCTCAACTTCCTTCTAGAATTGAGGGGACAGAGGAGGGGCCGCCATCTTGATAAGAGTTCCGGGTTCACTTAGATTGCCGCGTATGTACTCTTTTATATTATTTTCTCTGTGGTTGTGGCAGCAAAAATAAACTAGGCACAGTGTCATAAATTAAAACAATTTTCTTGTTCGTTTTTTTAATGAATCGGTTATTAAGATTTAAAAAATTACAAATGTTATGAATAAAGAAGTATCACATACCAATCTGAGGAGATTCTGGGTCACAGCAGTCGAGTTGTCGGTATGGATATAAGGCAATACTCATCGTCGATCACAATAACGTTTCCACAACACCTTTGAGATTGGTTTACTACTATTTCAGCATATCTCGTCTCTTATGAAACAAATACACTATATATACATGGTGTACAGAATACAAGTATGGGAAAACATGAAGTTGGAAGATGAAAATACCTCGTGCTTTTAATATATTGAGAACTACTATTTATTTCATTTATGATCTAAAATACTGCATGCAATGTAACTTATTTGATCATTTTTATTTATGATACACTAAGCTGCTTTTTGCCAATTACTAGTATAAAAATGATAAATTCATTTAATTTTATCTTCGCCCAAAATAATGTTATTCAATTTTATTGACATTAGTATAACAAAATATTATCAATGACATAAAATTTTCTATAAAAATATAATATAAAACTTTGGCATTATTAAACATATTTTTAAAAGAAAAAAATGTAACATGCTAACAGCGTAGGTAGTTTTGTTTATCACTTTGTCAAATAAAAACATTAGGTAAATTAGAAAGTAAAATGTCACTTATTTTTTTATTCATTTTGATACGGAAGTCTTTAAGGATCAATTTGGTATAAATTATTACGTAATATAAGTTTCTATGTCAATCACCTTTTAACATATCCTGATATGTAGTTTTCCTTGGGAACGGTTTACGTCAGAGTTTACAAGCAACAATATTGGCTATAAGCACTATTAAGGACTATGGGAAGTTTTATAGTTCATTACATGGTTTATATTGTTATATTTTGCTATAAAATCCCCAATAATGCTCTCCTCTAGATTGTAACTCTACACATTACAAGTAGTTGATCTGTTTATCCGTTCAGTTCCACAATACAACAATGGTAACTCTAAACACTATGGTACTCTAGTTGCCGTCTAATGTTTTAATACACTTTGGTCTTACTAGAAATATTACTGACATATATAATTAGATCTAAAACACATATTGACCCCCAATTTTATTTATAAATCCGAAATGTTTTGAATATTAAAAAATAAACAGTATTCATCGATAAAAATATTTAATAACAATGAAACTATAAAACCGTAAAATAATGTACTCCATTTAAATTGTCATATATAATATTTAAATATTCATGAATAGTTTATGAAGGTTGAATTTGACCATCGACTTTCGATAGTTTCTAGATTAATATACTGTAAACAGTAGAAAATAATGTGTATAAATTTGCCATGAATCGTAAGTTTCAAAACAACTATTTTAAGTAAATATTTTATGTTGACATATCATTTATGTATTTTACAAATATTAAACATATTTACTCTAATAATAAATACTTTTAAATTAATTTCAAATACATATTGCATGCTGTAAATTCTGTATTACACAGGATATGTTGTAATTGTGCTGTAAAAATGAAAGACTTTGTATACTTATAATTCCACAATAAATTTTGGAATTTCAGAGGATATATTATAAAATATTAATATAATTGATATCCAGTTGATTAATAATTTTGTTAAATCAAATTCATTTACTGTTATTAAAAACATTGTTAAAGTTTGTATGCACTTAAAAAAAAAATATATATATATATATATATATATATATATATATATATATATATATATTTCACGTACTATTAATTTTCATTTTTATTTTAGTATCACCTCTAAATAAGTATTAGAGTTAATGGCACGTTAAATTAGTCATTTAAAATACATTTAAAATGGGGAGTTGTTGGATGTGGTAACTGAGGCATAACACTGTTCATGTGTTCCGGAACCGCCTCTCGAGATGAGAAGTCATTTCGTGATAATACCTACCTAACATAAAATAAACATGTTTATCTTTAAACATAATATAATAATATGAAATGCATACACCATCAACATATTAAGTTAGTAAAAAAATAAAATATCTCATTTTAGCATATATAATCCTAAAACTAGTCTCTTCTAACATATTAAACTAATGGTACTAAACAGTCATATTGATCAATATCGTCATGAACAATACCAAACCAAATACAAATTTTTCTACATTGGCCAATCAATTAAATTTCAACATTGAATATTCAGTTTTGATTATGAATATTTTATTACATAGGTATTTATTAGAAATACTGTTCTATAATAACTCAGTCCTTTTAGACTCAATCATACTATGTGATTATGTATAAGTATTCAGTAAAATTGAATTTAAAACTTAGAATAATAATAATCAACTAAAAATAGCGTTAAGTGGATTAAGTGTTATTCAACAGTATACACAGTTATTATATAGGCGTTTAAGGTGGGTTTCATTCAGTACTGAGAGATTGAGCTATTATTTATCAACGTGAAATACTAAGCTAGACCTATTCTAATCTTCAAATACAAAAACATTTTTGACACATAAATCAATACCACTGTACGAGTGTGTGTGTGTGTGTGTGTGTGTGTGTGTGTGCGTGTGTGTGTGTGTGTGTGTGTGTGTGTGTGTGTGTGTGTGTGTGTTTCAATACGACTGCATATCTGGGTGGGCGGGTGGGTCAATACCACTGTATGTGTATGGGTGGGTTGTTGTTGTTGCTGTTGCAGTATTGTTATTATAAAGTTGATTTCAATGCCACTGTACGTATATGGGTGGGCGGGTGGGTCAATGCCACTGTACGTATATGGGTGTGTAGGTGGGTCAATGCCACTGTACGTGTATGGGTGTGTGGGTGGGTCAATGCCACTGTACGTGTATGGGCAGGCGGGTGGGTCAATGCCACTGTACGTATATGGGTATGTGGGTGGGTCAATGCCACTGTACGTGTATGGGTGTGTGGGTGGGTCAATGCCACTGTACGTGTATGGGCGGGCGGGTGGGTCAATGCCACTGTACGTGTATGGGCGTGTGGGTGGGTCAATGCCACTGTACGTATATGGGTGTGTGGGTGGGTCAATGTCACTGTACGTGTATGGGTGTGTGGGTGGGTCAATGCCACTGTACGTGTATGGGCGGGCGGGTGGGTCAATGCCACTGTACGTATATGGGTATGTGGGTGGGTCAATGCCACTGTACGTGTATGGGCGGGTGGGTGGGTCAATGCCACTGTACGTATATGTGTGTGTGGGTGGGTCAATGCCACTGTACGTGTATGGGCGGGCGGGTGGGTCAATGCCACTGTACGTATATGGGTGTTTAAATGCCACTGTATGTGTATGGGCGGGCGGGTATCGTATCAACTTCTGGTGACAGTTACGACAGTTATCACTCAACTGGATGAAAACCTTAACAAGGGTGTTCGATTTAAAATTATTTTTGAAAGTGTTTTTTTTTTTTAAATCAATTTTTTGCTGAAAAGAGACAATTTTGAAATCAATCGACTGTATTTGGCGATGACGCCTGAATCGTAGAATCACTTGATCTAGCTTTTGCCTACAACAAAAAATACTAATAAGAGAGAATTATTAAATTTACTAGTGGTGAAAGAAGACTATTTATGTTTTATGACTTTTCTAAACGTTACTATTTACAGCCAATATGTAATAATGCCTACTTGTATATCATTTTGTACGCAATGTTTCCGTGAGAACGTATGTATTGAGGTACGTGAATTTGGTGGCCAGATAGTTTTGTTTTCTTGTAAATATTTTGCTCACTCAATTCATCCTAAAATCCTGGACTGGATACCTACCTCAAGGTGCTGTTGGGGAAATTTGATTAAATTAAGCTTTACGTTGTAATATAAGATGAGATATTAATGATCCTGACTTTAACTGGAAGAAATTCTCCTTTTTAACTGGACGCAGTTCTTGTTCCAGAGCCAGGATAAATTCTCTGTTAAAATCTATAGACTTTCTGATTCTATTCCATAGTGATATTAACGTCTCGGACCTCATAAAATACAAGGAAACAGAATTGGTTCGTGATATTTTTGCATTAGTCACAGAAGACAGGGGCCATCCTATTGATATATATACTGATTGGGAGTTATTTGACATTTTTATTTTCATTCTAGGAATTACATGGTATTATAATACCAACTTTCATTGTACAACTGGTTGTTCCTATACTCTGCATTGCCGTTAAAGCATCTGCCAAGGATTTTAACTATGCTATCACTGAGTCAGTGAGAAATAATATACGAATGAAATGACGGAGATAGGTATCTTAAGTGTTTCTAATCTGACTTCACTGTTCATCTGTTTATGTATGTATATATATATATATATATATATATATATATACATACATATATAGAATAGAATAGAACTTCACTCACCAGTTCACATGGGCCTACGTCACTGTACGTGAACTGTATTTCAACGAATGAAGTACCGACCATTGGATCAGTGGGGATTCGAACCGAGGAGCTTGCCCTCCGCAGCCTTAGCTACTGATCCATCATGCCGGTGATAACTTAAAGAGATTACTCAAGAGAAATATTCTTCTCATAACAAATTTTACTATTTAGGGGGCTCAGACGACTACGAGGTTTATTCTGGCCTGAGGAAAGCTGTCAAAGTGGAACTAAATTGGTGCAGAAGGGAGCGTCTAGCTCCTGGAAATATTTTAACTAGTTTAGAGACGATTCCCCTTCCATCCCGGCAGTAAGCATTGACTACAGGATGTGTACTGACACCGCTGTGTTTGTGTTGAATTTTCTCTGAGTACTTCAGTCCATTTATAAAATGTTTTATGATGTGGAAATGATTTCATAACATTAAACTATAAATTCACCTGAAAAAGTATCATTTCAGTTTTTGACATTACCATATGTTGACGCCGTTCAGTATACAATTAAGCGTTTAAAGATTGATTAAGCTCAGCATATATTATTGATAATAACGGTTTGATATCATAAAACGTCTTGATTTTTACTTCGAAATAAATTGACTGCCTTAAAATGATTGGTAAATTAAAAAACGTGTTATACAAGAAATATTAAGTTAAGATTAAGTAAACTATTCCCTCAGATTATAATTTATACTTGGTCAACTTGGATAGGAACTGTGATCACATTGGGTAGCACCTGTGATCACATTGGGTAGCACCTGTGGTCACATTGGGTAGCACCTGTGGTCATCTTGTGTAGGCTCTTACGGGCATTCAGAGGTGAGCGCAGCTAGTAAACATTACATATTTGCCATCATCCTTTAATTTTTGTTATGTAATACATTTGATGTACTGAACTATTTATATAGTTCTTATTTAGTATTTCATATTTAGCTTTTTATTAATTAATTATAGGTACCTTGAGCATATTTTTTAGTAATCAGTGTTTTCTTAGTATAATAAACTATTTTAAAACTTTAAAAACTATTGGTCAGGTAACATTTTAAAGCTTGTACATAAAACGTTAAAGTATGTTGGACTTTTTAAGTATATAATTTCATTAACTGATTAATAAAATCAGTTTAGTAATTGACTCACAAGCAAATTCTAAAATAAATAACTATATATAATATTAAAAATCACATTTAACACTTACACAAATAAAATAGTACATTCACTAAATAAATACCAAGTTGTCTGATCAAGTAATTTAGGTCGATGTAAGCTCTGGAGTCGTAACGTCTCACTGTCCTGTGTATTTGGGCTCGTACAGAATATACTAGTTAAATATTAATGTTCTTGATATAGTTTCAAATTGAACATGTCGTCCATAAACTGTTATATTGTATGGCCCGGGCCTTCTGTACTTAATGATACATTCTGTTTATAAACGCGACGAAAAACTGTTTCGGTTACGCAATTTTTTGTTACATTCCGTTTCCTAGATTTTAAAGAAGTTTATGAGAAAACAGGATACGGTTCCACAAAACAATGATAAATGAACTGCCGGAACGAACTCTGTGTAGAACTAATCGTTTACCAGTTCGAACAGTTTTACCTGCAGTTCAAACAATATTTACGTTACAAACAAATTAATTCTACGGAGGAGAATCTAAGTTACTGTGTCCATATGTCATTGTTTTTTTGTTTTTTTTTTTTTTTTGTTTTATACAGAATTTGAGTAAATTTCTTTCATACTAGTAGATTATCGCAATATGAACTTTTTTTAGTTTTTCAGGGACTATTCACTCCAGTCATGTGGCCATTGGAATGGTATGTTTTGTGTTATTTGCAATTAAAAATGGGTATATTGTACCTCCAATTGTAACTCATTTTGTGTACTGAAGAACCAGAACTCACCAAATACCATGGGAAACAAATATTGGTTGAATAGATGTGGTAGGTTTTTGTTAGTTTTTATGTATAAGTGTTATTTATACGATTATTTGTAACATTTCGTACATTGTTGGTTGTTTCTTAAGATTTATTATTTTGTAATATTGCACTGAATTTAGTTCTCGATGAAGGAGATGGGCTAAAATTACTTCGTGAAGTTGTTAAACCTAAAAAGGTAAATAAATTTGAAAACATACGACTACTTAGAAAGGTATTGAGAACTGAAACCATCGAAAATTGGATTTATGAGGAGGTTTTGGAAAACAAGGATGTGATTTTTAAATTTTAAAGTTTCCTAAAATATTCTTATCTACAAGAGTTTTAACGAAATGAAAATATAAAATGAGTAATCCCAATTGTAAAAAACTAAACTAAAAATATATGACTGCCAAATTGAGTGGTATATTTTCACCTACACTGATTAATAATAACTTAAGTGAAGTAACTGTGCAAATTACTATGTAAAATGGTTTATTTCGAAGGAGTAATGATCACGACTTTAGCAACTAGCAGGTAACTTAATAGCGTAATACAATGGCCTGAATATCTGGCATACTAGAGAAATTCATAGTCGTGCAGAAAATTCAGAAACATGTTTATTCGAAAGAAAAGAAATACAAAATATGTACACTACACCAAGCAGTACCTAAATTATTCCTGTATATAGAAAACAAATTAAACATTTATTTATAAATAGTGTAACAAGTTTTTATTCAAAGAAAGAAAATAAAAAAGAATATTTATTTCTTTTTATTTACAGATTCCATAAATTAATGGTAAACTAGAAACAATACATTTCTTTTGTTATCTACTAGAAGTAAAACATATTTACTAAATAATTTAGTAAATAAGAATATAAATAAGAAAATAAATAAAGAATATTTATTTCTATTTATTTACAGATTTCATAAATTAATGATAAACTAGAAACAATACATTTATTTTGTTATCTACTAGAAGTAAAAAATATCTACTAAATAATTTGGTTAAAACTTTTTTACAACGTCCAAATATTATTTATATTTTAGTTTTCTAATAAATTTAATATTTCTTGAGATATCTTGTGTTTACTGTAATTATCCAAGTTCAAATAACATATACAACTCTCTACATATAATAAACAAACTCAAAGCCTTTATATATTCTTATAGTAGGGATTCCTAGACTGGTTATATGTAGGAAGTACTCGTGTTTAATTAGAGAGGATGTCATCTACTCCCAACTTTGTGGAACTTCGGTTCAAGTTTCTCTAATATCCACTATGATGTCTTATGAACATGTATTAAACTGATGTTTTCGTTAAGGTCCTGTGAGAGCAAACCTCCATTAGAGTAATGGTGAATTCATGTTACCACGTGGTTGAGACTGTTCTAGTACATTAATTTAAATATTGACATTACTCGTCAAAAATAGGTATACTACTCTTGTGGATCAATAATAACAGCTGTGTTTCAATTTTTGAAATTTGATAGTATTGATTATATTACAATGGGGATTCTTAAGATAACTTTATCTACAATACCTAGAAAAGAAAACAGTAGGTGTCACCCACATTTTCCATGACGTCAGACTGGAGATTCCTACTGTAGATATCATACGCCGTCACAACTTTGTACGTATTTTACGATGAATATGAATGATTACGCGAGTGTAGGATGATTGTGGATAACCTGTGTAACTTAGTTCGACTGTACCTCCGAAAGGACAATTTATTAATAGCCCACTAATAAGGACAATTAAGGGACCTACAGATTTATGTAGAATCTGAATTACGCAGTGTTGGTCTGATTTTAAGCTGATTGACAACTCATTTAGCTCCCGCACTTAGCATCCGGACATTGATTACCACCCAACATGGACACCTCAGACTTCTCAAGTAGTGTCCTACATCGATAGAAACCATTGAAAGGATGCCTTGTCAGTATTAAGAGGACCGAGCATAGAATCTATATCCAACGAAAACCTCACCTCTTTGTTCCCAAGTATCTGGGTTATAGACCTGCATTACCAGTGCTGATAGACAACTGGTTGGAACAAAAACATAAAAAATACTTGGTTTCATTCTCGTGGTCACAATTCAATTTGATAAGAGGTCAAATAGATTACTTACTGTTTAGCTGAAGGCTACAATGTGATTGGTAGATATAGTTACCAGTGTATGTAGTCATATATACTCTTATATAGTCACCATTGAATCAGACTTACACTAATAGGGGCTACGATCATGGTGTGTTGATCCATATGTACATATATAGAACCGAATGGTGTACACGCGCGTGTGTGTGAGTAGGGTCATAAGTGAATAGGCCCGGCGAGATAAGTATCGGTGATGGATTTCAATTAATAGGTTCGATGAAATATATTTGACAGATATTCTAATATTAAAATATTAGGTTTATCTATCCCTTAAAGAAAAAAAATATATCAAAAAAAAAAAACACCAAATGAAGTTTTGTACATGATATTGTGGTAATCAAATATAAAATTATAAAGCAAAATAAGATAATTAATTAATGTCCTGCAAGATTGATTATCTAAAAAAAAACCATAAAGTTTTTATAAATAAAATCTTTTTCAATGAATGAGTATTAGAGATTTTAGAGGTTTAATATTTAAACAATATTTGTTTGATTTACTAAGTAATGTACAATTGAGTAGAATTTACCTTATTTAAGGAATCACAGTAATTCTTTATAGTTTAATGCATTGAAATACATAGACTCAAGAAGAATTAATTAGCTTATTAGTAGAAGAACGACATTTTTTTATATTTAATCACATGCTTTTATTTATTTTTCCGATTAATTTTACCTTATTTAATCAAAATTCATTCACATGAATTATCAAGTTAATAATTGATAAGTTTATTTATGGGTTCTAATAAATTACTCATTATATGACGTATTCCTCGAAATAAAATAAAATATGCAGTATAATTTTTATGATTGATCGAAAATTAATATTTTTCGACAGTATGGAATATACCATGTTTTTATCGAATATCCTTAGCTTTTGTTGTTCTTTCTAAACTAACTTTAAAAATACCTAAGGACTGAAAATAATTAACAATATTATTTAACAATATTTAATTAAAGTTGCTTTCATATTTTGCGTGTTCGATGTAAGGATTCTATTACTAAAGGTTCCCACACAAAATTTATGAAATGAAGTTCTTGATCTACATATTGTACGTAGTGCAGTAATCGTTTACTCATACAGGGGGCTGATTCATTTATTTCTTGTTTAATTTGGCCTGCATTACATAATTTGGCCTGCATTTTGTACTGGCTTATATTCTTGTATAATAATTGTAACACAAAACTAAATCAGTATTAAATTGAAGCTGTAAATTTAACCAAATGAATTATATAACTACGCTACTAGACATAACTTCTAACCTATGTACGAGTTGTTGAATATGCAATGTTTAACTCTATTCACATAAATTCCACAGTATTAAATTATAACTAAAATATATTTGTATGGTTTAGAAGGGCTTGCTTAAATGATGTTTTCACTTTGTTATAAATTGGAGTGAATTACTCTGTAAACATTGTATAAACCATTAGAGAACGTTTTCTCAATCAACTTAAGGGACAGGTTGAATTGGAAGATGATCGCTTGTACAAATAACAATGAGACATTTAAGAACTTTAGTACCTAATATTATTATAGAAATTAACCCTAAAAACTAACCTAGTATATATAACAGGATGTATAGAACACATAACTGGTTAATTTAATACAGTGATCTTAATAAATAGACTCCTAACAAAAATATCCTATCATCACATTGTTATAAGTTAGGTGCTTACCTTGTTTTTATTATTTTCATCTTCTAAGTCACATAATGTAAAGTGGTAAAGTTCTTCCAAATGTCTCACTTGTACAGTTTTTAGTTAATTTTTTAGTAATTTATTTCGAAGTCTCAGTTAGACATTATGTAACCACTCCCTCCTTCGACATGTAAACACACTAAGACACCCGACTGCTGCTTTCCGGCCATCACCAGCAAAGTTCTTAGTTTGAGACATAATGTTAGTGAAAGTGGTAGCGGGGGAGCGGCAGGAGGGTGCCTCGTCACTGTTCGCCACGAGGATGTTTGAGAGGTAGGTGCACTTATTACTTTTGTCCCTGTCTAAATGTTTCGATTATAAAAAGGGCTTATTAAATTGTTCTCCACTTCAGGGAAAAGTTGTTTAATACTGATTACTAATCGGCTTGTTTTCTTTTTTTGGTTTGCTAACCAGAGTTCAGGAGTTAGATGGATGATGAGCTAATCCAATTATTCCCCTTTTAGTTTCGGGCTCCTGTAGATTTATTTATCTATATTAATAATGTATAATTTACTTATTTCATTATTAATATGTCAATGTATAATGTGCTATGTAATTTAATAGTAAATGTATTGACACATATCAACAATAAGCTTACTGTTTGACTCCCACAGTTGTTTTAATTATTTTACAATTATATATCGTAGTCATATTCTACTTATGTGTGGGATAAGTAGGGGTGTACACTTGTAGTCATTATATAAATGCTCTTACGGTTGGTGACTTAAACATGCGTTGAACAAAATAAACAGATAATGTTTATGTAAATAATAATATTTTAACAAATTCCTTGATTGACTAAGGGTCTTGTAGTGTTAAGTAATTTTAATACTTCCATCAAGTTTCATGGCTCTACTTTTTTTATAATGTAAATATTTTAGACATGAGTAAAAGTAAGTTATATTTAATGCGTATTATGTTTTATAATATGACTGATTACAGTATCTAGTTTTATAATATGACTGATTGCATTATCTAGTTTTATTAGAACTCATTTAATCTATAAATATTTAATGTATCTGGGTAATATGAAATTATGTTTACTTAACAAGAACCATAATAAACTATAAGACTTAAATATTTAAAAGATAAATATAATAGCTTTATAGTTCATTGGTGCTTAGGATTAAAATATGAAAATTATATTAGCATTTCAAACATGCACTTGCTTATCGCTGAAGAGAGGTTATTATAGAAGACAGCTTGGGAATTTTAATAAAGTTGTATCGAGGGCTTTGCTGAACAAATTTAGTTTTGTGATTTTTGTACAAAATTACAGTTAAATCTCTCAATATAAATTTAAATTAGTTAAGTTTTTAGTTTACATTTTTCTGAGTAATTACTCATTTGAAAATGAATGACTCACAGTTCTGTATGTTAACTCTTAATAAATGAATGACTCACAGTTCTGCTTGGCAACTCTTAATAAATAAATAAATGACTCACAGTTCTGCTTGGTAACTCTTATTAAATGAATTACTCACAGTTCTGATTGGTAACCCTTAATAAATGAATGACTCACAGTTCTGCTTGGCAACTCTTAATAAATAAATTACTCACAGTTTTGCTTGGTAACTCTTAATAAATGAACGACTCACTGTTCTGCTTGGTAACTCTTAATAAATGAATGACTCACAGTTATGCTTGGTAACTCTTAATAAGTGAATGACTCACAGTCCTGCTTAGTAACGCTTAGTAAATTAACGACTCACTGTTCTGCTTGGTAATTCTCAATAAATGAATGACTCACAGTCCTGCTTGGTAACTCTTAATAAATTAATGACTCACAGTTCTGCTTGTTAACTCCTTAATAAATGAATGATTCACAGTTCTGCTTGGTAACTCTTAATAAATTAATGACACACAGTTCTGCTTGTGAACTCTTAATAAATGAATAACTCACAGTTCTGCTTGGTAACTC
The DNA here is from genome assembly GCA_035578905.1 of Stictocephala bisonia. Taxonomy (NCBI): domain Eukaryota; kingdom Metazoa; phylum Arthropoda; class Insecta; order Hemiptera; family Membracidae; genus Stictocephala; species Stictocephala bisonia. The sequence goes on from JAQJVL010000631.1 coordinate 275,676, forward strand.
TTATTAATGAATAACTCACAGTCCTGCTTGGTAACTCTTATCAATGAATTACTCACAGTTCTGCTTGTTAACTCCTAAATAAATGAATGATTCATAGTTCTGCTTGGCAATTCTTAGTAAATTAATCATGCTATTCAAATTGATGATATGAGATATTACAAATTATTTCAGCTATAATAATTTTGATACTTGTTTTTGTCGTAAAAACGAAAAATATTCTTAAAATGTAACATAGTTTATGATGACATTGCTAAATTATGTATTTCCAGGAAATAGCGTGAGTAAATATGAATTTATTTACTATATAACACTTTTCATGTAATAACTTACAAAATGATATTAATTTAGTTAGAAATTGGCTAGTTTATTAAATATTGATGTCAATTTTCTTTACCATCTTATACAAGTCAAAACGAACACTACAAACATTATTTTTCAATAGTTTTTATAAATATTGTTATTTTTATCTGAAGTCTATTGTCCGTAACTGTTAAATGATTTGTTTGTGATTGTTTATTTACAAGAAGAGATATGTTATTATTGCCAAAAACAAATATATGTTTGCAGTATGTTTGGTTAAATGTACTATACAAAATTATCTTTGGAACCAAAATTAAGAATCATGTTAAAAGGGTACATATAATAATTATTATTTGAATAGAATATATAGTTTGTAATAAATGTAAGGCTTAGATCAGCGAATCTCTAATAATTCAAACTACCAAAAATAAAATCGACCTTTAATGAAGTCTACATACATTAAGTCCAGGGTACATACATGGAAGAAACCAATAAAAATAATCAATCAAATTTTATTTTCAAAGAACAAGATACTATAAAGAATACTCTTTAAATATAATAATTCATAAATATATATTTACCTATATTTAGTCTCTTATTTTGTTAATCTTGTGATATTAAATTATATATAGCATTATTGATAAACAAAATTATTAATTTTACAGATATTCAAGTAAATTACTTAACACCAGTAACACCACTATTACTATATCTATTACTCTATTTACTCCAATACATAGGCCAGTGTTGAGTTAGTTCCCCACAATACATTTACAAAACTAGTTTGATGTAATGTTCACTAAGCCTATATATTTCATCAGATTGTAGGGATGCATAGTAGGAAAATAAATTATCTACTGTAACGTGGGTATGAATACTGGGTAAATATAATGTATTTATTTGCACATTTATTTACCTCAGAGGTATATAAACACCAGCAGATTAATTTGCACTGGTTTTGAATATACAAAACCATGAGGTTTCGATGGATTTTCTTTGAAATCAATGTTTGATTGCTTAAAATGTTAACCACATACTGGTACTACACTTGCATGTTACATATAGGAACACAAACTATAAAACAATTAAAAAAATAGTATTTATATTCATTGCTTGATCATACGAATCACCTAGCCAAATGCATACCAAACTGCTAATATTAAAAAATAAACATACAATATTTTTATAATCAGTTATAGCATGAAAATTAAATTTAGGAGGATTTCGAGTTTTCTGAAGCAATACAATAGTTGGCATACATTTTGCAAATAATATATCCAAAATCATCACTTAATTACTATTTACTACTCTCATTGTTCAAATTAGGAGTTTAGACGGAGAGTTAGATATTCTACAATGTATACATTATTTTTAAATGCCTAAAATACTCGAAAGTACCTCAGATCCTTCTTTAGGTTAACCTGCTCACCCCTTATGTACTTAACCTAGAACGTTCAATGATCCTTTATATAAAGGACGTCCTAACCTTCCATTACAGTGTCATCTACTAACCAACATTGACATATATACACTCCTATTTACTCTGATATATAGTCTACTAAGGTGTGTTATGAAGTTTGTATTTAGCTAATGTTTTCACTGTAATACTGTAAGAGCAACTCTCCATCTGTGTTGTTGTGAGCAATGTGAGATGTATTACAAATAATAAAATCCTAATAACACAGTGTAGGCCTACATTTTTTATTTGCGATGTTTAGTAAGAAAAAATTGGACGGTGAACATTCCTAAATAACTAAATAACAAATATTTTAAAAATATTAAATATATATATATATATATATATATATATATATATATACATAGAAAAAATTATATTTTTCTCCCTTTTACTTCTTCTCCTTAAATTGTACTGTCAAAATGTTATAAAAAATCTGTAACATTTAGGCATTTAGTTTGAACATTTGTCTGCAAAATGTATTCTGGCTGAGGAGAGCAGTGAAAGTGGGTTTAGATCGTTGTTGAAGGGAGAATGTACCAGTATTGAGAGAAACCTGAAGTGTAAACTGCTTCTGGAAATGTGTTAACTAAAACGGACGATTATCTTTCCATCCAGAAACCTGAAGTGTAAACTCCTTTACTTCTGGAAATATGTTAACTAAAACGGACGATTCTTTTTCCATCCAGAAACTTGCAGTGTAAACTCCTTTACTTCCGGAAATATTTTAACTAACACGGACGATTCTATTTCCATCCAGAAACCTGCAGTATAAACTCCTTTACTTCTGGAAATATGTTAACTAAAATGGACGATTCTCTTTCCATCCAGAAATCTGCAGTGTAAACTACTTTACTTCTGGAAATATGTTAACTAAAACGGACGATTCTTTTTCCATCCAGAAACCTGCAGTATAAACTCCTTTACTTCTGGAAATATGTTAACTAAAATGGACGATTCTCTTTCCATCCAGAAATCTGCAGTGTAAACTACTTTACTTCTGGAAATATTTTAACTAACACGGACGATTCTATTTCCATCCAGAAACCTGCAGTATAAACTCCTTTACTTCTGGAAATATGTTAACTAAAATGGACGATTCTCTTTCCATCCAGAAATCTGCAGTGTAAACTACTTTACTTCTGGAAATATTTTAACTAACACGGACGATTCTATTTCCATCCAGAAACCTGCAGTATAAACTCCTTTACTTCTGGAAATATGTTAACTAAAATGGACGATTCTCTTTCCATCCAGAAATCTGCAGTGTAAACTACTTTACTTCTGGAAATATGTTAACTAAAACGGACGATTCTTTTTCCATCCAGAAACCTGCAGTATAAACTCCTTTACTTCTGGAAATATGTTAACTAAAATGGACGATTCTCTTTCCATCCAGAAATCTGCAGTGTAAACTCCTTTACTTCCGGAAATATTTTAACTAACACGGACGATTCTATTTCCATCCAGAAACCTGCAGTATAAACTCCTTTACTTCTGGAAATATGTTAACTAAAATGGACGATTCTCTTTCCATCCAGAAATCTGCAGTATAAACTCCTTTACTTCTGGAAATATGTTAACTAAAATGGACGATTCTCTTTCCATCCAGAAATCTGCAGTGTAAACTACTTTACTTCTGGAAATATGTTAACTAAAACGGACGATTCTCTTTCCATCCAGAAATCTGCAGTGTAAACTACTTTACTTCTGGAAATATGTTAACTAAAACGGACGATTCTTTTTCCATCCAGAAACCTGCAGTATAAACTCCTTTACTTCTGGAAATATGTTAACTAAAATGGACGATTCTCTTTCCATCCAGAAATCTGCAGTGTAAACTCCTTTACTTCCGGAAATATTTTAACTAACACGGACGATTCTATTTCCATCCAGAAACCTGCAGTATAAACTCCTTTACTTCTGGAAATATGTTAACTAAAATGGACGATTCTCTTTCCATCCAGAAATCTGCAGTATAAACTCCTTTACTTCTGGAAATATGTTAACTAACACGGACGATTCTATTTCCATCCAGAAACCTGCAGTATAAACTCCTTTACTTCTGGAAATATGTTAACTAAAATGGACGATTCTCTTTCCATCCAGAAATCTGCAGTGTAAACTACTTTACTTCTGGAAATATGTTAACTAAAACGGACGATTCTTTTTCCATCCAGAAACCTGCAGTATAAACTCCTTTACTTCTGGAAATATGTTAACTAAAATGGACGATTCTCTTTCCATCCAGAAATCTGCAGTGTAAACTCCTTTACTTCCGGAAATATTTTAACTAACACGGACGATTCTATTTCCATCCAGAAACCTGCAGTATAAACTCCTTTACTTCTGGAAATATGTTAACTAAAATGGACGATTCTCTTTCCATCCAGAAATCTGCAGTATAAACTCCTTTACTTCTGGAAATATGTTAACTAAAATGGACGATTCTCTTTCCATCCAGAAATCTGCAGTGTAAACTACTTTACTTCTGGAAATATGTTAACTAAAACGGACGATTCTTTTTCCATCCAGAAATCTGCAGTGTAAACTACTTTACTTCTGGAAATATGTTAACTAAAACGGACGATTCTTTTTCCATCCAGAAACCTGCAGTATAAACTCCTTTACTTCTGGAAATATGTTAACTAAAATGGACGATTCTCTTTCCATCCAGAAATCTGCAGTGTAAACTACTTTACTTCTGGAAATATGTTAACTAAAACGGACGATTCTTTTTCCATCCAGAAATCTGCAGTATAAACTACTTTACTTCTGGAAATATGTTAACTAAAATGGACGATTCTTTTTCCATCCAGAAATCTGCAGTGTAAACTACTTTACTTCTGGAAATATGTTAACTAAAACGGACGATTCTTTTTCCATCCTGGAACCTGCAGTGTAAACTCCTTTAATTATGGAAATGTTTTAAGTACAGGTAAATCATCTTGTGAAAAATCGTTCCGATGTGTGCGCAGTGGATGACGTTGCCAATGCGCATGCGCTGCACGTGATAGCTCAGTCATCCCCTGCAGTTTCTCGTAAAGTTTGCTAGCTGACAGAGTACTACGTGCGGTTGTAAAAACATTAGCTTTAACGTTTAGTGTCACGAATTTTATTTTAGTTTTAATTTTTTAGTTTTGTAAATAAGTGTTTAGTGTCGTAATCGTTTAGTGTATAGTGTACAGTGCTAGCAGAAAGTTTAAGGACACCCTCAATATAGTGATATTACTTTCTTGGCCTTAAACTTACAAACAAATTGCCTATTCAAAGTGTTTGTTCTATTTGCCATTGAAACGTAAGTTTCTGTTACAAATTTCAATACGATATCTTGTAAACTGATGTCGAAATCCCAATTTTCATTATTTGAAAAATTTTGAGACAACCCCTGTTTTTGCAAACATAAAAATTTGTAAATAAGAAAATACTTATTGCAAAGATTTTATTTTTGGTAGGGTTGTTCTGTATAAGTTATTGAACAGATTAATAACTGTCTACACGTTGTAAAAAACTTTCCTAGCAATATGCCACCATTATAGCATGATTTTGATTTTGTGAAATTTGAACTATTAAAACAAGCAGGTTCAAGCCCGCATAACTCGTGACTGAAGCATCGCGGACGAATTCTAACGCCACTGCTGTGTTCACTGGTTGAAGGAGAGTGGGGATGACTGCGCGCGCATCGGCAGCATTTATTCTGCTTCATGCTGTCAGACTTAGCATTATAACCTTACATTTCTGTTGAAATTTGTGTTTGTGTTTCTTGTGAAATGGGGCGGCGTACTGTAAGTGATGACATTAAATGGCAGATGGTTGGTATGGTTAAAACCGGCATGTCCTACCGAGCAATAGCAGCTGCATTAAACGTTTCTAAGACGTGTGTGGAGCACACTGTACAACGTTACAAAGAGTCAGGTACTGTGATGGAGGCGCCGAGAAGTGGTCGACCACGACAAACAAGCCCACGCCAAGACCGCAAGCTGTTGGTGACTAGTCGCAAGAACAGGAATGCAAGTCTTAGTGAATTGTTGTCGTGAAAAGTGAGGATGCTAATTACAACTTATCTCTGTCGTCAGTATCATCAAGGCTTCGTGAACAAGGTATGAATTCTTTCTTTGCTATTCGTAAGCCGTTATTGGACACTTTGGCACAAAAACGACGTAGCATCTGGTGCAGGCAACGTCGTGGTTGGCAAAAGGAAGCGTGGAGAAGAGTTGTCTTCTCAGACGAGAGTCGCTTTGAACTGTTTCCCCGAAGAAAAATTCGGGTACGCCGCACAAGCACAGAGAAATTTTTGCCGGCTTGTGTTGCGCCGGCTGTGCAATTGGGTGGAGAATCAGTCATGATATGGGGCTGTATCACCTCTGAGGGTCCAGATGAATTATTTTTTGTTGAAGGGACTGTTGATAGCACTAAATACTGCACTATTTTGGAAGAGGTTATGCTTCCATCTGCAATAAAATTGTTAGGCGAGAACTTCATTTTCCAACAGGACAATGCTCCTTGCTACAAATCTCACCAAACCATGGCATGGTTTGATGCCCATGATGTTGAGGTGTTGCAATGGCCTGCTAGGAGCCCTGACCTCAACCCCATAGAGAACATCTGGAACACCATGGCTGCACGTTTGGCTAAGCATAAGCCGTCCAACAAGAAGGAACTAAAGTACATGCTCGCCCAGCTCTGGCAGAAGATAACAAAAGAAGAGTGTTGTAAGCTTATCGACAGCATGCCAAAGCGGATTAAAGAGTGCATCAAGGCAAAGGGAGGCCCAATTGACTACTAAATAATCTTGTTTAACCATTTTCTGCATTTTCATTGTAATTTCGTAATGCCTTTGTAATTAAATCAACTTTGATATTGAAAATTTTATTTTTTTAGGCCTGTCCTTAAACTTTCTGCTAGCACTGTATATAGTTTCTGGAGCATAATGAATGTGCAGCCGGGTAGTAGTACTAGTAAATCAAATAAAAAAAGACCTGTTGTTCATAGTCATATGCGAAGTATTATTTACAATGTATATAGTTATTTAAAGAAGAAAAATAAAGATTTATCGGAGAAGAAGTTGCTCTCAGAAGTGGCAGAAGCATGTGGAATATCTCATAGTTCTGCATATAAAATCGTCAAGGAAGCTGCCCAGTCACCCGGACAAGAAAAGAAGTTTGTAATGCCAAGGAAAAACAGACCTAAGAAAATTCCTATAACGGGTTTGGACAATTTTGATTTGTTTGTTGTGCGACGGACAATTAACAATTTTCACACATTAGAGGGAGAGAGGCCCAATTTGAAAGGAATCCTTCGGGTTCTTGAAAAAGAATTAACTTTTCGGGTGGAAAAACAAGTCTGAGGTAAGTAGTTCGCAATCTCGGATTTAGATGGAAAAAACGGAAACTACTAGAAAATTGTTGATTGAAAAATCCGACATTAGATTAGCTAGATTAAAATACTTGCGTAAGATAAAATAGTACAGTGAAGAAAATCGTCCGATCGTTTACAATGATGAGACATACTTTCATAGTTCTTCCTCTTCCGAAAAATCATGGACTGAAAGTGAATCCGACGGATTAAAAAAGCAGTGGGCAAGGGACAGAGAGTAATTGTGATTCATGCTGGCGGGGAAATGGGCTTTATTCCGGGTGCTCTCTTAATGTTTAAGTCTGGAATGAAGAAAGGCGATTACCATGATGACATGAATAAAAATAATTATACTAAATGGTTAGAAGAAAATTTAATACCAAATTTACCAACAAATAGCGTGGTTAAGATTGATAATGCTCCCTACCACCAGGAACAAATAAACCCAGCACCGACTTCGTCCTCGTTGAAAGCTGATATGATGAGATGGTTGTCTGAGCGAGGTATTCATCATTCTTCGAATCTACTAAAACCCGAATTGTACGACCTCATAAAACGCAACCTGCGCGAGGCGATTTTTGTTAAAGTGATTCTACTGTATAACGGACTATTCTCTTCCCACCAGGAAGTGAGCAATGACTTCAGGGCTACTTTGATGCTACGGTGTTGTGTTAAGATTTGTGAATACTTCGAATCTAACCATCAAACTGTTGATAACGAATAATGCAGATTATGTAATTATAGACTAACCTGCAAAAGAAAATATTCAAGTAATTATAATCACTTTCGTATCAATTGAAATCAATCATAGTGTCATCAAAATATAAAATACCCGTTCAGCATTAGGTACTAATAATAAATCTTCGTTTATTTTTAAACGACAGAATTACCACTATGCTTGCCAGGTTGTCATCTTGAATTTAATTGAATTTAATGAAGGCTTTCCTTTGGCCTCAAAGTCATAACAATTAACACTGATTCTAGGAAATTTACCTTTTCTTGTCTATAATTTTAGATCAATTTATGTTATACGTGTAGGAAATAAGACACATTACGTACCAGTGATAAGTAAGTGTGCTATTTTGCATAAGAGAGTTTGCCACCTTTTCTCTCCTTCCCAGAATTTTATCTCCTTATCATTTAAATGTTACTAAATTGGCCTCTATTCAATAAATAGTGCTGCAATTGAGCCTCATTCATACCATATATCTGCAATATTTAGAAGGCGTTTGATGAAATTACTAGAAATATTAAAGACACTAGGTATTTAAAGTTAATTTGGATTCTATTAGGAAATTATTAAGTGTATAAAATCTTACTTCCCAGTGAGGACTTTAAAGTCCAAATCAGGTGGTGAGTATTCAGAGAGATTTGTCGCTGGTCAGGATAACCAAAGGCTCTAAATTGCTCCTTTACTTTTCTCGTTATTTATTACAAAATAACATATTTCCTGAACTGAGGGGTCTGACTCTTATGCCGGTGATTTTAAATATCTCTTCAGATCCTGATTCAAGAGGCTACTACTATTTAGCTCTTCAGTTAATGGATTTTGAGGTGAGGCGAAGACAATCACTCGCCACTGAACGTCAGCAAGTCAATGGTCGTTTCATTCAAGTGTAACACTAATGAAACAATGTATTTTCTGACAATAGTGGCTGTAAAATCAAAATAAAATTTGTTGTTCACAATCTTCATGTTTTCATAAGCTCAATGTTGATCTTGTTTAAATACGTGAACATTTTTGTATGGAAAGCTAGGAGTTGCTTGAGTCTTGTTATGTCAATGACCAGGTATTTTAATAACAATAACGTTTCTTTAATACAGATCAAATACTGTCTTTGCTACTATTATTTTGAATGGTGACCGTTGAACAGAGTCTGTCCAGAGAAAACTCCTCCAATGGATGGTATGGAGGTTTCTAGAGATAGGTGAAGTAGAACTTAATATCAACCTTGTTAGCACGTTTTACTACAGATGACTTGTTATTTTTGTACAGAGTGTTTCATGGGACATTGATTTAGTGGAGTCTGTTGGCCTAAGAGTTGTGGTATATACACGTTTCACTATAGAGATCAATTTTATGCCCCTACTTTAGAACATTTTACCCGGTCTGCTATAGTTACAACTAGGCTTCACAACCTATATTTATTTGAAAATAAGTATGAAATATTTAAAATGATACCGAAAGGAGCAAATGACTGACTTGACTGTGTGACCTAACTCCCACTTAGATAGTTTTGCCCTATTTCTAAAGTACGGTAAGTTAGGGCTGTTTTCGAAACATCAATTTCAACTAGCTGATATATTAAATATCTATATAAATATACTTTTACAGAGTTTCATAAACTACACTTCTAAGGTCATACGGTAACACATAGTACATAAGGTCCAAACCATAAATACACGAGGTAAATCAAATCACATACCTAGGTCTATCCCTAATCCAGGCTTTTTTTATTTACAGTATACATAAACTATAACTACATAAAATGCCATAGTAAATATTAATTAAACCAAAGTTAAACGCCTGCAATCCATAAGAGAACCCAAACTTGTTAGTAGTGTTATATACCTAGTCCTTTAAATGACTGTATGTATTCAATTATTTTAATAAGTTCCAATGTATAACCATATGGAATCGTTTTCTGTAAGGAAATGGAATATAAATAAATTATAAAAACATTCATTCCATTATTGGAAAAATTATATTCTCCTACAATATATTTTTTATATTTTAAATATTTGTAACTAATGAAAACTAACAAACCCCTTTCATTTGGACCGTGCAGATTACAACTGCACCTAAATAACACTATCCTTTTTTAAACATTTATGTTGTGGAATAGTTTTGACCTAGGATGTGTTAGGCTATGATAACCTTTATTCTGATAACATGTCTTTTTGTATAAGATAGTTCCATTACTGTTGTAGACATTTTTTTAAACGCATTCAGACAGTAACGGTTATTATAAACATACATTATTTGAAATATATGCTAATTTGTCATACTTGACTACTGTTATTTTCTTAACCGAGCATACAAATTTGAACATTTTCTTATGAATTTAGCAAAAAAAATTGGCATTAAATTACTTTGTGAATATTTATACGTAACACTTTATGTGTATGAACGGGTGCTTGGGTCAATACAACTGAATGCGTTTGTGTGGGTAGTTGTGTTGACACCACTGTACGTGAATGGGTGGGTGGGTAAATTAATCCACTGTTTGTGTATGCGAAGGTGAGTGGTATTGGGTAGGTAGGTTAGCGAAAAATAATCCCCATAACTTTCATAACTAAATAAATACGTTTCTTTGGATTTTGTAATTTGAAAACATAAATTATATCTTTATCATGTTTATAAGATAATTTCGTGTTATATTATTTATTGCCCTATTACAAAATCAACATACGCATTTTGAGAAAACCGTTTTAAATTTAGAAGGTTTTTAAAAAGAGAGAACAGTAAATGAAAACATGGAAAGGTAGATCTTTTCGGGAGGTTGAACTCTTGCGGTACGCTGATCCTTTTCACAAAATCCTTTTTTAGCCCTGCTGATTGAATTGGAAAGTATAATACTTTCACTAACTTCATCGTCTTTTTAGGATTCGCATAATGAGAGAAGTAAAATATGTCTGCAACAATTATATGAAAAATAAATTTTGTTTATGAATTTTGGAATTATGAAATTTAAGAGCATTATAATTTTATTACTTTTATACGCTTTTGAATTCTTTATTATTATACACTGTTTAAAAACCAACACAATGTAACTATTTCAAAGCATATTCATTTCTTGAATTATATTTGATATACTATGCAAATGTATTAAAAACTAATTTATTTTTCCTAATTATGGAAATTTCATCTAATATATCTAACATGTGTTAGCGATAAGGTATTGTTACATTTTGAAATATATATACAAACGTTTGGACACTGATATATTGTTTAAAATATTGTAATTTAAACCTAAGCACAATTTTATTTCCAAACAAGAATATTTAAATTTAATATTCATGAAAAGGGCTATTTACAATACATGACAATTTCTTATTTTTCAAACATAGGGATCCGTTTCATTAACTACCATGACAAATAACTATATAGATTACAAATATATAGATAAATAAATATATTAAATTACAAAAAAAATAAATAAAATAATCTTACAAGGCTCGCCTGGACTAAACATATTGTCACCTACAAAACTACATATTCTTTTTGAGACCAAATAAGTACATCTTAACAATGTATTGTTTAAACTGTACCTGACTTCTTTATCAGTATCACAAAGGGTACAAACTAAAATTGTGCATAACGATTTTAAAACATGCATAACTGAGTTCTATTTGGTAAATGGAATGATAAAATGTGTGGGTGATTTTACACTGTACTTTTAGTATTGTTTTATGAACCCAATAAACGTCGAGTCTAAACCAAAAAAAGATTTGAAAAAAATATATAAATAAACCATTAGTTTTTAATAATTTGACTAAAAAAATGTAATCCTTTTTTGTTATTACTATGGTATAAGTCAAATCGTGTTCCATGGCCAAAGTGTATATTTTTTAAAAATTGTTTAGCAGGTAAATAAATAAACTATACAACTTAAAGAGTATTTCAAATCGATGATGAGTTTAAACAATCGAAAGATATACAGTAAACATTAAAGTTTAGATTGTTATATTTCTTAAACTTCAGATCGGTTTGAAACACTGTAATAGTTTTACAGTTTTTTTTTTATTTATTTGCATGCTTTTAAAGTTACACTCTGACCATGATACATTAATTGGCATGTATCGTGGCCAGAGTACATGTATTATGTGTTTAATTTAGAACATTAAAAAGTGTAAAATTAATATGGGGTATTAATATAGGTTGTCAGTGAATATGCAGGCTCAATAAGAGATAAGTCGCCAAAATGTATCCTCCAATCCCCCTACTGGCACTTACTCAGCGAATCCAATATCTGGCTGAATGCTACGCTCACTATTAGTTGACCGATCTGTTCTCCAGTACTGTGGTACTGGTTTGATTTTGAAACTGCAGTTTATTGGAACGTGAAATATTTTTGTAATAGTATTCATTTGCTTAAAAAATATAATTATTCAAACATTCACTAATATATTACGTTTATTTCATGTTAAATATTCTGAACTTTAATATTTTTTAGTAAAAATTATAAACTATGTCATTATAAATTATGCTTTTTAAGTTGTTGCTTAGCTTCAAAAAAACGTTAAAAACTTATTTTGCAAAGTCTAGTATTTAAAATCAATTATCCATTGTTTCAAAAAGATATATGCTTTATTATATGACGTATAACATCACAAGATAAAAATAAATCGAACCATGAACTTTTTTTGTCAATTTTAAGTTCAACTAATTTAGTGAAACATAGTGAAAATATATGTGGTATCTTCTACATACTTTTATCCATACGAGTTGACTGAATATTTTTTTTCCAGGTGAATTATTTTATCCCAAATCTAACGTTTATAAATAATTAAACAAAATATATGAAATTAAGTATTACCATGAACTGATATACAGTAATTTACTATAGTAATTAACAGTGTTTTCTAGTTTTTATAAGACGTAGATCAAATAACTATTTAATTATGGGTTGGAGTTATAGACTGTAACGGATGTATTTTACTTATTAGTGACGGAACTACCGTAATACGTTATTTTTGTGCTTGTATAATATAACATTTTGGTGAAAATAGAAAATGGTACTGTAAATATATAACGTGAAGTGGTGTAAAATGTAACGACTACAGTTAACTGACACAGCTTTGACGTTACGAGCTGTTCACCGATAGCCCTCATGTCACTGAGGGTGCAAGTCATAACGAGTTTAAAGTAGAGTCATCACTGTACGTGTATGGGTGGGTGTGTGGGTTGTTATCACTGTACGTGTATAGGAGGGTGGGTGAGTCATCATCACTGTACGTGAATGGGTGGGAGGGTGGTTTATCATCACTGTACGTGTATCAGTGGGTGAGTGGGGTAACCTTCATGTTGAACTAAAAATGAAAATTCGATCGGGACGCCTGCTAGTAGAAGAGGCGTGAACTGATTTGGTGAGAACAATTTCATTGACACTGAGGACTTAGTCTGAGGACATGGCCATAGATGACGATTTTTAAGCTGTCACAAATAAATGCTGTCAACGATGTTAAATTATGTTTACACACTAAACAAATAGTTATAAATATTATGTCCAACATGTTAATATTAAGTATTTCATATTAGTTTTAAATCAACAGAGCATCACAAAAGTCATTATAAGATTAATTTATATTTAATTACTGAACATTAGTTATTAGTTTTAACGTAATAATAATCAATTAGAGGAATGAGATATTAAGGTTTTATTCAATTCATGTTTCCAGTAATTAATTGAAACAAAGAAACACATATTGATAGTGCCATTTGGATAATATATTTTCTTATCATTTAATTGATCTATCACAGGGAAACCAAATTTTATTGATATTTAATCACGTGTATTACTGTTTAATATAGTAAAATATTCGTAGTTCGTAGGATTAGGAATTGCTTCAGCATTGTAACTATTAATTCCCATGTTTTTGTTTCAACATTCTAAAAACAACCAATCTTACGCTACATCATGATGACGTTTTTTGTAATACGTTTGTGTAGGACTTTTAGAAATAATATAAACTAATGTAACTGAGAATGTATTATTACTTTGAAAACAAAATTCCCAAAATTCAAAATATTTAATAAAAATTCTCCAAACCCCTCAAGAACACATAGAAAACAGCATGCTCCTCAACTTCCTTAGGTTAAAATGAAAACTAGACCTCTAACTCAAGGAAAACTCTAAACCTCTACTTTCAAATTAAGTGAGCTAAACAATTCTTTTGCCGATTATAAATTTAATTTGATTTTTGATTGATATAAGGGTGGAAGGGTATTCAACTATACTTGAATACTCTTCCATCAATCTTGAACACAAATATTTTATTAGGGTATAATCGTATGATTTATATCAATGGAATATTGAATTAAAACCACTTAAACAGTAATGCTACTATCTTAATGTAATCCTAATGTATTTAATATTTCTTAAGGAATATTTTATTTTGTACACTTTACTATTTTTTATTTCACCTTCCTTTATATTTATAACTTTAAATACAACAGTGTATATTACTACAAGTATATTTAACATTATTTTTTAGCTGTTGGATTGTTAATGCATAACATTATTTTAACAAATAATTCAGCAAAAAATGCAATACCTGAAATAATATAAATTCATAGTATTGTATAATATAAATATATATTAAAATTGTTATTGATCCATAGTTTATAGTTAAGAAGGTAGACGAGAACAGCGGCATCACGAAACGTGCATCAACAAATTTCCTTATCTCAGACGTGAATTACTCCAGTGATATTGTCACAGACAATAGACAAGTTACAATGGCCTGGAGTACAAAATGAGTGATAGTGATATTCAGGCTATATATAGAATGAAACAGGCATCAAAGAAGGAATTTCCTGATCTCATTCCAGTGGTACTGACACTGACAATAAACAAGCTACAAAGGCCTGGAGTACAGAGAGAGTGGGAGTGATATTCTGGCAATATATAGTATGAGACAGGCATCAAAGACTGTCCTTATCTCACTCGTGAAGCACTCCAGTGATATTAACACTGACAATAGACAAGTTACAATGGCCTGGAGTACAAAATGAGTGAGAGGGATATTCAGGCTATATATAGTATGAAACAGGCATCAAAGAATGAATTTCCTGGTCTCACTCCAGTGGTACTGTCACTGACAATAAACAAGCTACAAGGGCCTGGAGTACAGAGAGAGTGGGAGTGATATTCTGGCAATATATAGTATGAGACAGGCATCAAAGAATGCCCTTATCTCACTCGTGAAGCACTCCAGTGATATTAACACTGACAATAGACAAGCTACAAAGACCTGGAATAAAACGTAGGGGCTGGATTTCTGTTTACAGGAAAACATTCTTGAATGGCGTGGTTTTCTGATTTCCCTAGAGTCATTAGAAAAAGGCAAAAGCTTGAACAAATGACTATGTGGCATTTAAACATTTTGGTTTAGTGGAAGTAAGATATTATACGAAAAAGCATTTAATAGCTATTAGGAATAACTAAACTAATCCATTATATTGTGATAAATGGTAAAATTATGTCATGGATTTTAGTACATTTTCATATTTTAGCCTGATAAACAGAAGAAAAGGTTTCATGTTGTAGGTCTTTATTGAAGGAGTATTTAAATAAAAATAATTTGAAAGTTCTCAGAATGTTTAAAATTTCAGGAACCTTTAAGCAATGTTCTGTCAGATTATATGCAATACTGACCAGTGTAAATCTTTGGGGCCTTTGGTCAGTTTTAACACGCCTTACAAGCACAAATGCTCTGACAAAGACTTATAAAATTACAGAATAGTTTAAAAATACAATCATTACAATATTTTATATTTAAAATTACCAATACACGTTTTAAAATAAACCAACAAAACAATGTTTCAATGTACTACAATGACGGGCCAGGAGTGAGACTAGATGCCCCTAAGACCCCGAAGAGGAAGCGAAGTGCTCAGCCACACTGTAAAAACAATGAGAAATATATTATTTCTTTTAAATAATACAACATTTTTAATTGTATTATTTTGTAGAGGAAGACATTGCACATCCTCTAAGGAATGTCACAGAGGATTGTAAGTTTTCAAACATGTATAGAATGGAGCGACCTTTCAAGAAAAATGATTCTATGAATATAATATTGGAACACTTGAGATTTTATAGTGATGCGGGAGAGGGGTGGTTATTTAGTTTGACTTTTCCTTAGTAAGATTTTACGTACAAGATATTTTGAAAGATAAAAAGTGAAGGTAGGAACATCACCACTCTTTTGAAAACAAATAAGATTTTAGAAGCAGACGAGCTATCAGAATATGGTATCATAAGATAGATGGGAATGGGTATAAACAAAGTGGTCTTGTTTGAGGTGTGTCTGTCAACAACACGGGATAAAGTAAGAAGATGTGAGAAGGATTTCTTAAGTATTGTCAATAACAGATTAATGCCATGATGCCAAGTTAAATATTAATAATTTTCGATGCCAATAAATTTTTAGCTGGCACTAAATTGAGATTAATTTTCGATACCAAGGATATCTATGGGATGAATTCCTATTGTTAGTTTGAAAGTTGTGTAGATTTGTTTTTCTGGGTTTAAACTTAGCTCATTCACTGAAAATTATTCTTTACATTTTTTAACTACTTACAATATTTTTTGTATAACTATAGGATGTCTTAACAGACGTGTTCCTTCACATAAAGAACTAATTTTATCCCGCATACAATATCAAACAGATAAACACATCGAATTAGGGAGAGGAGCCAATTATTGAACCCTGAGGTACTCCAGTTTTCGGCCTCCGGTGGAAACCTTCCGGAATCCATCCCTCGCATCATTACTCGACATTACTCACTGCTTTTGATCAACAAGCTAAGATCTCACTCATCTCAAAGCTTTACCCGTGATGCCAATACATTAAAGCCTCCTTGTCCCGTTGACACAGTCGAACGACTTGGACAAGTCACAGAAAACACAAAAGGTATAACGCAACTCGTCCCCACCAATTGACAAATGCTCCATAAAAGCAAAAATCGCATCACTGGTAGCCCTCCCTTTGTAAAAATCCAAACTGAGAAACATTGAAAATACTGCTTTATTCTATAACGGATAATATTTAGTTGATCAACAGAGAACGGAAGGCGAAATAAGTAAAATACCATGAGCAATATCAAGCCACACAGTTTGAAGGAGACACAGATAATTATCCATCTTTATTAACTATCCATCTTTATTAACTACGGTCTCGAAGATAGCAGTTTTAAGAAGTAAATAATGGGTAAAATAAATTTTAAAATTTAATTGTTAACTATGTTGTTATAAGAGGTTCTCAAAGAATTTGTATGTTATTACTTAAGCCAACAAAACTTACATTGTTATATTCTTCGTATTCCTTTTTAGTATGAACTCGTTTGTATATTTATTTGTTTGGACTGCATAAAATATGAGTGGTAAAGCATAATTATAATTCATGGTTAAAGGTGTAATACTGTTTAACGACGTGTCAGGTGTAATACTGTTTAACGGCGAGTCAGGTGTAATGCTGTTTAATGACGTGTCAGGTGTAATACTCTTTAACGACGTGTCAGGTGTAATACTGGTTAACTGCGAGTCAGGTGTAATGCTGTTTAATGACGTGTCAGGTGTAATACTCTTTAACGACGTGTCAGGTGTAATACTGTTTAACGGCGAGTCAGGTGTAATGCTGTTTAACGACGTGTCAGGTGTAATACTGTTTAACGACGTGTCAGGTGTAATACTGTTTAACGGCGAGTCAGGTGTAATGCTGTTTAACGACGTGTCAGGTGTAATACTGTTTAACGACGTGTCAGGTGTAATACTGTTTAACGGCGAGTCAGGTGTAATGCTGTTTAACGACGTGTCAGGTGTAATACTCTTTAACGACGTGTCAGGTGTAATACTGTTTAACGGCGAGTCAGGTGTAATGCTGTTTAATGACGTGTCAGGTGTAATACTCTTTAACGACGTGTCAGGTGTAATACTGTTTAACGGCGAGTCAGGTGTAATACTTTTAAACGGCGTGTCAGATGTAATACTGTTTAACGGCGAGTCAGGTGTAATGCTGTTTAATGACGTGTCAGGTGTAATACTCTTTAACGACGTGTCAGGTGTAATACGTTTTAACGGCATGTCAGGTGTAATACTGTTTAACGGCGTGTCACGGTGTAATACTGTTTAATGACATGTCAGGTGTAATACTGTTTAATGCCGTTTTAGGTGTAATACTGTTTAATGGCATATCAGGTGTAATACATTTTAATGGCGTGTCACGTGTAATACTGTTTAATGACGTGTCAGGTGTAATACTGTTTTATGGAATGTCAGGTGTAATACTGTTTAATGGCATGTCATGTGTAATACTGTTTAATGACGTGTCAGGTGTAATACTGTTTAACGGCTCGTCATGTGTAATCATGTTTAACGGCGTGTCAGGCGCAATACTATTTACTATTCCCAATACGTTTTTTAAAATTACAAATATTTGAAATTATTTATGCTTACATTTTAAGCCTAAGGTAACCACCAAGAGCAAATAAATATTGTGCATCTGTTATACCTACTACATATTTGTAATGTAATAAGTAAACAAAAATCCAGTTTAACAAATTGTACTTAGAACTACAAAGAATTACAATCGCATTTCTTTCAGCAACACGACTTAATGTAAGGCAGCTTTGTGAACATTTTTCACACATCTTATTTAGTTATATACGCTTATATTTAATTTTAATTACGTGCAATAGAAACATTCACGTTGCCAGCCAATGGATAGAATTTTCTTTCACTGATACTGTATCATAGCATATTATCACTGAAGGTAGTAGCTATGATTTGGTTATGGCAGACGACATACGATGATACTTTTTAACCACTGTAAATTAGTTTTAAATTATACTTACGGACTTTAAAAACATGAATATATTCAAAAGTTAACATTAACATAAATATATTGAAATGTTTTTCTCTGTCTAAAATTTAAAAAAAGATGCTTAAAACAGGTTTGACCGATATGAATACTCTAGTAGTTTTCAGATATGAGTGTCAGCTAAAGGGTTCATTTCGTTTCACTTACAGAATATGCTACCATAAATATTTGTATATTTGTTATTAATAAAAGGCCACAGTAAAAAATTTACAGACACAATGGCTGTTACTATATGCTCATGTGAACTTTATTATTATTTAATTACTTTATTATTATGACAGTTATACTTTTCACTATAAAATTTCAAATGTAACAAGATATATCATAAACAGTGGACTAAACATCTCTCCATTACAAAGGAACATGTACAATGCAATATTGATACACCTCTAGCCCATTTTGAGGATCGTAGTCCACGTTCAGCAGTGTTCAATGTAAGCTATAGAGTGGCTTAACTATGCACAGTCCAGTGTTGTCCATTGGCAACACCACACCACAAAGCTAGGGGATTACATAGTACGGCTTACTGGCTGTGGATGGGTAAATGTAGTCCTATCAGGAATCAGGAATTACCAAATGGTCCTCGTATTTAGAACCTGAGGTTGGATATGTGGAAGGACTTTGTACAAGAGTACAATACGTTTGGGAAAAAACGAAGATTTTATACCGGCAGTGAATCTTGATTATTAAATTTTATACATGGTGTATGTATTGCAGTGTGTACTAATTGGTTCTGTGTGACTACACGAACGATGCAGGAAACATAGCATGTCCCTTATATTTGTTCGTGTCACACGCACTACAGTCTTCAACTCTGAGTTGCTACAAAGTTTCCTTTTATTGTAGCTTATTTAATGAAACTTTCAATGGTTTAATTTACCTCATATCCACTTAAAATCTATATTTTCTAAAGCATTATTGAATTTAAATATATTCTATTTTTACATGTCTCTATGCAAGACTTTATACTTGCACCATATCACTGCAGTATTTTCTGCTTCAACTACCTGTGTTTTGGCTTTTATATATCCCAACTTTTTTTCCCATCCAAGCTGTGCTCATTACTTGAGATCATTTGTTGGTTTATTTTGTTAGTCTATGTACCTATAAGTAATCTATAAACCAGAAGCAGTTCACATCATATACAACCTTTTAATATATAAAACTCTTGGCTGTGTGAATTCCTTATAAATTCATTTTAAATTTTGGGAGAATCAAATTTGATTTATTATTTAATAAGGAAGAAATTAGTGTTCTTGGTGGAGATCATTTTATTAATTTTTGAGCTGCTAACATCAACCCTAAAAGAAACACTTATATGTATAACTAGTAGTTTGCTAACAAACTAATAAAAAAAAGTTAATAAAAAGTTAGATATATTGACAACATTAAAAATGTGACATGGAGAGAAAAGTAAGGGCTGTGATATAACTCACTCGGCTTAAACCTTACAGCCCACACGCTATAACCTTTAATGCCTCTGAGGGTGTGAATCGTAAACTATACCAGACCAAAACTTAGTGTTTCCACTCAAGCAGACTACTAAGTGGTTTTATTAAGACTTACATTTACAACTGTAATTTTTATATAAACAAATTTATGAACAGAACGCTGAGGAATAATATATAATATAATTGTGTTTACATATACATATATATCAAAATAGTTCAAAACTTAAATCTCATCACACCGTTTATTTTACATGCAATAGGCCAACGGTATTAGGCGCTGAGAGTGATTTACTACTAACTCACTAAAAACTAAATCTAATCCAATTATTAATTGTGACATAACGTACATTTTCTGTTAAAATAAATATTTCTATTAAATTAGAGAATATAACAATCATTGTAATAGACAAAACACAATAACACGGTATCTGAGATATTTTGTGAATAGCTTCACCAGCTAATATAGATAGGATGGTTTAGCTGGAAATTGGATTTTCTAAATAAACGCCAGTGGAGGGATTGGGAAAATATAATTTGGCAACAGAATCCAATGTAAGCTTCTGTAATTTGTGAATTGACTTTGTAAGCCTCCAATAACTTCTGCTCTAGTAAATCTATCTAATTAAATTTCAACTTATTACAATTTGAATTAGTTTCTAACGTAAAGTTTTTAATAAATATCTTAGTGTCTTAATATTATTGTAACTTAATATTATCTTCTTCCAAGATATTATGTATTACTCGCAATACACCTTAGAAAGTTATCCTTTAGTCAGTTTTTAAATTATTGAATATGAAATAATTTAAATCATGGTAGGGAATGTTGATATATTTATTTTTGCTTTTTATCTGTACTATGTCAAGATAAGATTGTATAATGTGTTATGAATAGTTTACTGTATATATTAAAACATATATGCTAAAGATATTTAATAATATTAGATAATAAACAAAAAACCTTAAGAATTAATTAAAGGTTCACTTTTCAATCATTCCGGCTAGGTCTAAGAGACCCGCTGACCACAAGTAGGTGCGGCCCTCCATTCATATTGGGGGTTGAGCATAGGGCTAACAACCCTATCTTGTAAAACACCATTGTTACGAAACGCCAACAAGCCTCGGAAGTGGATAGTTCAAATGGATTAAGACCCAAGCTTAGAACAAAGGAATTGAGACTCGGCTCATGGAACATTAGAACCCTGGCGGTGCCAGGTAAAGTAGATATTATCAGTGAAGAATTTGAAGCCTACAAGATAGATGTGGTAGCACTACAAGAAACCAAATGGCCATTCTGTGGAAAAATAAACACTAAAAGTTACCAAATACTATATAGCGGCTGTGAAGATGGAAGACACTATGCAGGCGTAGGGTTTGCTGTCAAAAAATATTTGTTAGAATCAGTCATAGCCTATGAAGCAATAAATGAGAGGATATGTACAATTAGGTTTAAGGGAAAGTTTAATAACATATCAATGATAAGTTTCTATGCACCTACTGAGGATAGTGAAGATGATGAGAAAGATATATTCTATGCTCAGCTAGAGGAAACATTTTCAAAGTTACCAAGCTATGATACCAAAATCCTTCTTGGAGATGCTAATGCTAAGGTAGGAAGAGAAACCATATGGGATAGTGTGGCTGGCAAACACAGCCTACATAATATATCAAATGACAATGGAATAAGACTGCAAAGCTTTGCTTCTTCGATGAATCTGTACATTGTCAGTACTAAATTTCCACGTAAAGATATACATAAAGTAACATGGACATCACCAAATGGAAATACGAAAAACCAAATTGATCATGTTCTGATTGATAAAAGACACATCAGTACAGTAGTAGATGTAAAAAGTAAGAGAGGGGCAGAGTGTGGTACAGACCATTACTTGATTCTAACAAGACTTAAACAAAGAATAAAGATTGAAAAAAGAAATGTTAATAAAATAACAGAAAGAATGTATCTGGATGAAGATAAGAAATTAGAGTTCCAAGTGAAAATCTCAAATAGATTCGAAGCTCTACTAACAGAAGAAGATGAGGAAGAGACACAAGTAGAGACAATGTGGCAAACCTCCAAAAAGAACATAAAAGAAACAGCAAATGAAGTTTTTATAAAGAAAAAGAGCCCAAAAAACCCCTGGTTCAATGAGAAGTGCAGAGAATTAGTGTTTAAAAGAAAGGAAGCAAAAAATAAACATCTAAAATGCAGAAATGCTGAAACTAAGGAAACATAGAGAGAAATAAACTTGGAAGTAAATAAAACATTAAGATGAGAAAAAAGAAATTCTATAAACAATAAACTAACAAAGGCGGAACAAGATTTAACAGTGAAAAATACTAAGGAATTTCACAGAACTGTGAGATTTTTTCAGAAAGGTTACAGTCCTAAAGTAATGGGAGTAAAAAAAAAACAAAGATGGAAATACAATAGTGGAAACATCTAAAATACTTCAAAGATGGAAGAACTACTTTGAAGACTTATTAAATGCTGATAATAACATAGAAGATGAACAAGAGGTGAACATAGAGGATGTAAATCAGGAAGATGTTTTAGAACCAACTATAGAGGAAATTGAGAAAGTGATGAAAACATTAAAAAATGGGAAGGCACCAGGAGAAGACGGAATACCTATTGAAATAATCAAAAGTGGTGGTATTAAAATAATGAAATTCCTACATACAATGATATTGAAAATTTGGAGAATGGAATTTATGCCAGTGGAGTGGCAAGAGAGTGTGATAATACCACTATACAAAAAAGGAGATAAGCAGGAATGTACAAACTATAGAGGAATATCACTACTTAATTGTACATATAAAATACTGTCAAAACTAATAATAAACAGACTAAAAAGATATGGAGAAGAAATAATAGGAGAACAACAAGCAGGCTTTATGAAAGACAGATCAACTACTGACCAAATATTTATCATAAAATAGCTGGCCTCAAAATACTGGGAATATAACAAACATCTATATATATTATTCATTGACTTTAGAAAGGCTTATGATAGCATTGTGAGATCAAAATTGTGGACATATCTTAGACAAAAAAAATCCCAGAAAAGATAATTAGACTAACAAAAATGTGTGTTGAAGGCTCAAGAGGGAAAGTAAGAATAGAAAGAGAATTTACAGACACATTTGACGTTAAAACAGGGGTAAGAAGAAGATGCGTTGTCACCACTGTTGTTCAACCTCACTCTTGAAGAAACACTGAAAGTGACAAAATCGGTACAAATAGGCGCAAACATTGAAGGTATAATCAATATTTTAGCATTTGCTGATGATGTGGCATTAGTAGCTGATAATAAAAATGATCTAAAAACGCTAGCAGGTGTCCTTTTAAAAGAAGCCAACAAAGTAGGTCTTCAAGTGAACGAAGAAAAAACTAAATATATGAAGATAGGGAGACAGGCAGAGCATATCAACTCAACACTAGATGTAATGGATTACAAATTTTTAGCCACTGAAGAGTTCAAGTATCTAGGAGTTACTTTGACTAGCCAAAATAAAGTGGAAGAGGAAATACAAGTCAGAATTACTGCAGCAAATAGATGCTACTGGAGTCTCCTGAAACTATTCCAAAGTAAACTACTGTCAAGACCCACAAAAATAAGAATGTATATAGCTATTGTACAACCTGTTTTATTATATGGATCTGAGGTGTGGACCTTAACAATGTATAACAAAAAAAGATTGATTACATTTGAAAACAAAATTTTAAGAAGAATATCTAACCTACCTATGAATCAGGAGTGTGGAAAATAAAAAAGAACAGAGAGCTTAGAGAACTGTACAAGAGACCTGATATTGTGGCAGTGGTTAGAAGTAGAAGAATAAGATGGCTTGGTCATGTGAGGAGAAGGGAAGAAGAAAAAATGATAAGAAGGGTATGGATGGGGAAACCAGCAGGGAGGCGACCTCTAGGACGACCAAGAATAAGATGGGATGACCAAGTGGAACAGGATGTGAGAAGTCTTGGTGGAGACATCGAAATGGCAGAAGATAGAGGATTGTGGAGGCAACTTGTTGGCGAGGCCGAAAATCACCTTGGATTTGAGTGGCCACAGGAGTAAGAGTAAGTAAGTTTTCAATCATTAAGTTGGGTCATTGTAGTGTTTTAATAATTAATTATGAGTTAATTATTAATTATATAGAAATGAACTATGATAAATATAATTTAAAGTGAAATTCAAGTAATGTTTCATGGCGTTTATGAAATTAATGTTTCTTTTATTTTTTCCATGAAAATGTTTTTATAAAATGTATCTTCACTGGCAAAAATGAAAAAATATATTTATAAAACATATCTTCACTGATACGTGCTTATATTAGTAAATAATATCGTAAAGGCTTGATTATTATTCTTTACATTTTATTTTTACATGAAATTATTGTTCAATTTATATATATATATATATATATATATATATATATATATATGTACGTATATATAATTTTTTATATATATAAATTTAAACACACGCACAAACATACACATACAATTGTAAGACATTAATTTACAATTGTATTACGTATTGCAATACGTAACCTGCCCACCCATACACGTACAGTGGTACTAACCCACCCGCCCACCCATACACTTATGGTGGTACTATCCCACCCGCCTACCCATACACGTACGGTGGTACTAACTTGGGTATATAGTTAGTACCACCGTATATAGATAGATATATTATTATAGATAGATTTATATAATAATCTATTAGCCTAATTTAGTTGTTGAGAGTTACTTGAAATAATTTATTATTTAATTTGATGTAAAATATACGCTAGTTATTTTTAATATCAAAATATACCTTCTTTTAAAATCAAATTCAATTATTGAAATGGAATTTTATTTTACAGAGTTTTATTATGAAATTGTAACAAGGTGTGCATTGTGTAATCATTAATCCTTTCAATTTTCGTGGAGGTATTAAGGTAAAGAACAATATGTCCTAATACTCATTCATGTCATATCGGAAATTATAGACAACTTATATTTCTAGTAGATAAGTCATCATATTATTGACCTGTTTTCTTTGAGAAAGAATTTTTCAATTGATTTTTATAGTAATCTACAAAATGTTTATAATTATCTACATTCTTAATGGTTGTTATCGAGGTCTATCAACCTAAGGTAATGGGAAATTTGTATGACAATTTGTATGGCAACTTAATGGGTAAACGTACAAATGTATGACACTCATTAGGTTAAGAAGTAATAATTACGTTTCATACATATAATTAGTCAATATTAACAAAATTATTTTAGCAAGATAATTGCTTCCAACAAATTACTATTAAAATAGAAACAAGAAATATAGAAGAAAAAAATCTCCCATTGTGTATGAATGCGAAAGCATTCATTTGAGCATTAAATTTGAATTTCTGGTATAATTTTGTTTAATACAATTCCTTTATAATTACAATAACGTCAGAGATTTTGTCCAGACGTTACTCTTTTCAATGTTCTAGATTATAAAATATATCTACACTGATACGTGCTTATATTAGTAAATGATATCTTAAAGGCTTGATTATTATTTTTGTCAATTTTATTAAGGTTAGATATATGGTATTTTTACTGAATTTAATGAACTTTACTTTTAAATAATGTTTCATTAATATTAACATTAAGTTATGTTAACCTTTATGAAACCTTAAATACTCATAAAGGCTTTCACTTTTTACTAACTCCGATATTAATTTTCTATTTTATTTATTTAATAAATCGGAACACTCTAGACAAATATATATTCATTTTTTTTTTTTAAGATTATTCCCTTGTATCTTACTTGTTTTGTCATTTACTTAATGGTTATCAAGTATTCGAATTTTATCTATATGTACTACACAATCCAATTTGCAGAGAGAGAAACCTATCATGGGTTAAAACATTGTAAATATCAGTTGATACGGCGTACATTTTTTTCGTTATCAAATACAAAATTGGTAAAATAAAACACAACCAGTGAACAGTTCTTTATACGCCAAAATATTGCGTTTCACTTCCTCTGTAACTGTACCCTCAAAGGTCTTTGTAATGATGTCTATAGTTGACATCAATATTTCTGAGGTCCCGGCAGAGGAGTTACATTATTGAATTTCACTTCCTCTATAACTGTACCCTAAGGGGTTTTGTAGTGATATCTACAGTTGAAATCAATATCACTGAAGTCCTTGCAGATGATTTACTTTACTTTATACGTCACAGTATTGAGTTTTACTTCCTCTGTAACTGTATCCTAAATGGTTTGTAGTGGTGCTTTAAGTCGATGTAAATATCACTGAGATGCCTGCAGAGAATTAACTTTGTAGTGGTGTTTAAAGACGATGTAAATATCACTGAGATCCCTGTAGAGAATTTACTTTGTAATGGTCTTTAAAGTCGATGTAAATATCACTGAGATCCCTGCAGAGAATTTACTTTGTAATGGTCTTTAAAGTCTATGTAAATATCACTGAGATCCTTGTAGAGAACTTACTTTGTAATGGTCTTTAAAGTCGATGTAAATATCACTGAGATCCCTGTAGAGAATTGACTTTGTAGTGGTGTTTAAAGTCGATGTAAATATCACTGCGATCATTGCAGAGAATTTAATTTGTAGTAGTGTTTAAAGTCGATGTAAATATCACTGAGGTGCCTGCAGAGAATTTACTTTTTAGTGGTGTTTAAAGTCGATGTAAATATCACTGAGGTGCCTGCAGAGAATTTACTTTGTAGTGGTGTTTAAGGTCAATGTAAATATCACTGAGGTGCCTGCAGAGAATTTACTTTGTAGTGGAGTTTAAAGTCGATATAAATATCATTGAGATCCCTGCAGAGAATTTACTTTCTAGTGGTGTTTAAAGTCGATGTAGATATCACTGAGATCATTGCCGAGAATTTACTTTGTAGTGGTGTTTAAAGTCAATGTAAATATCACTGAGGTGCCTGCAGAGAATTTACTTTGTAGTGGAGTTTAAAGTCGATATAAATATCATTGAGATCCCTGCAGAGAATTTACTTTCTAGTGGTGTTTAAAGTCGATGTAGATATCACTGAGATCATTGCCGAGAATTTACTTTGTAGTGATTTTTAAAGTCGATGTAAATATCACTGAGATCACTGTAGAGAATTTACTTTGTAGTGGTCTTTAAAGTCGATGTAAATATCACTGAGGTGCCTGCAGAGAATTTACTTTGTAGTGGTCTTTAAAGTTGATTATAAATATCACTGAGGTGCCTGCAGAGAATTTACTTTGTAGTGGTGTTTAAAGTCGTTGTGAATATCACTGAGGTGCCTGCAGAGAATTTAATTTTTAGTAGTAACAATAAGTATAACTAGTGACGAAAGACCATAGACAACATTTATGTATACTTGTGAATATACACGACATAAAATATGGCTTTGTATACACTACATTGAAACTCTGTTACACGTCTGAGTTACAGATTGCAGAAATCACAACGACCAAAAATCTACGTATTCCCTTTATATGTCAATATTACAATACATATTAATTGTTGCACTATAGCATTAATGAAAAACTATAAAGTAAATATTAGTTGAAATAAGGTCCAATCATACTTATGTGGCCAATATTTATATATTTGTGTTAAATAATCAAACTGCATTTATTCTAGCGGTGTAGAAATGAAAACTCAGCAATGTTTCTTCATTGCTATAAACATGGAATAAACAAACAGGGCGAATGACAGTATGAAAAACTGTATACGCTAGAGTTTTTTCTGCTTCCACCAGTAACACTTTACGCTTAGTAGGCTGAAAAATCACTTCAGAGCAGCGATTTACTCGCCCCTACACCGTTTATTAAACCTTCTTCAGTGAGCTGTTCTTTCCAGTGTGTAACTCTAAATCCTACATCAAGGGAGTGTACTTATTGGACCATATTTACATTTGGAATCCAGTTACTGTTTTTTCCCAGTATTTTTCTAATATTTTTTAAAGTCAGTGATGGTCTAGGCTAGAGCTTCCCTGTTAAATAGTGTGGTTGGTATAAAAGTAAATTAATGAAGATACATGCACATGAGCAAGGACTACCACGGTTCAAGTCACAATTAGTTCACATAAAAGTTGTTGCAATATAGTTTAATGTTTTGAAATAAGTATGAAATTGAATGGTTTCATAGGTTCTTTGTTTTAACTGGTGATATTACATGTCGTTTGTATATTTTGTAGTATAATGTTTTACGTTCATCAAATGAAGATAAATAAATAAATAACTGCTGTCATATAAAACAAAAATATATATGGGTTTGCCACCTAGGGTTAATTAATGGAGAAAGGCTAATCAGTTTTAAATGTAATACATATTGTAGTTTCAGCTTTTAGTTACCTAAATGTTTAGGGTTTTAATTATGTATGTATACGATTTATTTAATTTCGAATGACAATCAGGTACAGTTAAATCCTCATACATTATTCTTAAATGTTATTTCTTTAGTTATTTATAAATTTAAATGTACGTTTACTGTGTGTAATTACATATTTAAATGTGGATGTTAACAAAAAAACTGTTACGTTTCGTTAAAATTCGTAATCATTAAGTAATAATCTTTATTGATACCTGACCATACAGTTAACACAATAATATAAAAATAAAACACTATATTAACATTAAAAAAGATAATCTATTTGATAATAAATAATTATAAGCTTAAAGCTTATAATTATTACGAAGCTTAAACTTTGTGTTTTGGCTCACATTCTTGTATATTCTTGCTCAATCCAACCTTTTATACAGGGTGTCCAGCTTCGATTACCACATCATTTATTTAAAGGATTGTTTGTCAGGTCAATACAAGCAAATAATGCAACATAAAATGTGTCCTATTTCGATTCGTTTTATGTCTGTGTGGCTGTATGTGTTTATTACAAACATTTAAATATCACAACAAACATTTGACAAATAGTACTGAATTTCCGTATGAAAGTTGATCTAAGAAAGATACATTTTATGTTACAAGGCTAAAAGTCTACAATTATCAGTTTAAAATTGGCGGCTGTTTAAACTGTTCAAACTCAAATATACAAAAAATTACACTTTTCGAAAAAATATTTTACAATACATGATTTATAGACTACATTATTCAAAATTCAACGGTATGCCAATTTAAAAGATCGGTTGATAAATAAGAGAGTAAACATATTTTTTTTACTGAAAGCATTATTATCTGGGTAAAGAGTAGCCTACTCAGATAACAATGCTTTCAGTAAAAAATAAACGTTTTCTCTTTTATTCATCAACCGATTTTTAAAATTCGTATATCGTTTGATTTTAAATAATATAACCTATAAATAATGTATCTAAATATTTTTGGTTAAAAGGTCGAATTTTTTTATATATAAATTCAATTTTGGAATGTTAAAACAACAGCTACTTTGAAACTGATAACTGTAGACATTTAGCCTTTTAACACAAAATGTATCTTTCTACGATCAACTTTCGTACAAAAATTCAGTATCGTTTGTCAAATGGTTTTTGTGATATTTAAATTTTTTTTAAACACATATAGACACAGACAGAAAACGAATCGAAATAGGACGCATGTTATATTGAATTATTTGCTTGTATTGACCTGACAAAATATCTTCTAAAATATGCGA
Organism: Stictocephala bisonia; assembly: GCA_035578905.1. Lineage (NCBI taxonomy): Eukaryota > Metazoa > Arthropoda > Insecta > Hemiptera > Membracidae > Stictocephala > Stictocephala bisonia. The sequence continues at coordinate 305,464 of JAQJVL010000631.1, forward strand.
TAGTCGAAGCTGGACACCCTGTATTTATATTTAACTAGCTTTATATGCATACCTGTATAGGTACTCCAGTTTGGAGGCTCTGTCATAGATTTTTGAAAGCACCGCAAGTACAGGAGACTCGGTATGATTGGACTTGCTATAAGATTAAAAATATTCAAAGGACTGAGTCACCCCCCTAAACACAGTCACAATACATGCGTATTGTGACTTTTTAGATTTATTGGACTTAGTCTCATTCAATCAAAAGAATTTAACATCCCTTAAGACTGTTTTAGTGTTATAGGGTGTATTGTTAAACTAAAACCTGTAAATCTCAATTTTGGCATATTATGTAACACGTCTATGGTTATCATATGAATTAAATTAAAACAAAATATTATTCACGACCTGATGTGTATTGGTTTTATTTACTCTCAACAACTTGACTGACAGTGTATGAATGGTTAATATAGACTGGTGTTACATTATAATCTGGAACAATATTGGTCTACTTATCTACACGGAGTGCGGCAATCTGGTAAATATATGTTTGTACAGCCACGAACCTTTTGTCACCCCCAAACCAACTAGGGTTCTAATCAATAAGGTAAAGTGGACTTATACACTAACATACTTTAAATTTATTTCAAATTACTTATTTAAACCTCTAGAATGTACATAAATGTGTCTAAACTTTGGTAGTATACATAGTTTCCTAGATTTAGGAAATGGCTTAGAAATTACCTGGATTTTAACATAAAATATATCTAACTATTTCATTTATGATTTGAAATAGATTATACGGTGTTTAATAAACTAACATAACCTGAATGTTACATGTGTAGCTAATAATTTACATTTTTTAGTAATGTTTAGATTAAATCTGTCCAGTAAGAGTACAATTAAAACGTCAATTTTATTTATAATAATTACGATAAATAAATTTGACATTAATATACATTAATAGACAAAGCTTTACATTAACATCTTGTTCAAAGTGTTGCTACAGTTGCATAAATCAGAATCATTAAAATAAACAGGTAAATAACTTACTGCAAACACTAATTGTAGCAAATAATAACTGTTTTTAAGCAATATTATATACATAAAATACAACAATAATTATCGTTTTTGTCTTTATTATACCTTACAATAAAAGTATTAATGATTTAGGTTGTGTAATAAAGAAGTCTTTCAATAGTTGGTGCTTTGCTAATTTGTTCAATAGTTAGAAAACTGGCCCCTCAAATACAATAATGCACCAAAATTACAAACTTTTTATTTTGAATTAAAACAACTTTTATTACCATGTAATTAAAATTCATACAAATTTAATTCAGTGTTATTTTGTGTTTTAAAAAAGTAATCATTTTGCTATAGTTAAAAAATGATAGCAGCAAAGAGCACTCTTGGTGGGAAAGGATCCATTTTGAGATGAGTCAAATAGCTAACTGCACCATTGTTAAAAACGTGTCACCGTGGCCTCCGCTGACATTTATATTACGTTTGCCTTTGTCACTCACTTTCAATTACAGCTGCCAACCCCTCTCATAGCCACTTACACATTAACTCTACATCATTGCTGTTAGCTTTGACCTCTCTTTTGACACCAGCTTTAGAATTCTATATAAAGAGTACGTATAGAGATTATGTACTTTAAACATAAATAAAATAAAACACTGAACAGCACTTTAATAGTTTCAGCATGACGCTTGCCCTTAATATGTTTAGTTAAAGTTAACAGACATTATTGAACCGTTTCCTTCATTATTTGAATGGCTGCCTGGAATAAAAGTCTAGAGCATTTTACATCATACATTTCCGTTTTACTGTTTAACCAACCGTATACTTCTCACATAAAATGTTTGGAAAGAAATGGAAAAGTGGTTACTTGAAATGTACTCCACTACCATCAAGTGGAAGTATACGTCATACGGTATATTTAATGGTTATAATATAACGATCTTGTGTTTATTGTATAAACATGTTTTTTATTAAATTAACAATTTTAAAGATACACTTTATTTTATTGTGATCGTTTTGTAACTAGCAGAATTGATATTATAATTATTATAGAATATGTAAATATTGTCCAAAATCACATACATTTATTGTAAATATAATTCAAAGCAAGATTCTATAAATACTGTAATTTGTTCTTTGTGTAATTCATAGTTTAAATGGATCAAGTTGGACTGTAATTATTGAAAATACTATATTCTATGTTTTTATACGTTCGAAAAACTGCCTAGCTAATTTGTCAATTTCAGACTAACCTAAGATAATTTTTTTTAAAACATCTGTGGTAACCATCGATTCTTGTTTATATGGATAGTAATATTAATTTTAAAATGAATTTTTATTGTCTATATTGTTTGTAGAATAAACACAATTCTTATTCTGTTTGTTAAATACTCGTATTCAGAGTTTTAAAATATAATAATACACTTAGCTTGTATCTAGTCGGTGATATTATAAAGAAGGAATAATAATGAATAATAATGATCATTAATGAACAAATACCATTGACGTACTGTACTACAACGGTTGTAAAACAAAAACATGGGAATGCCATTTGTATACTATATAAGCAGATATTTCGGTTTGCTTCGTATCAGTAAAATAAATTTTGCCTCTTTTAACCAATTAGGAAATATTACATAGTAAATAAGTTTAAAACACTGGAGTTTGCAAACTTAATGGAGGAGATTGTATGATAAGCACGTTTTGAGGTTACCAATTAAATAGATGCTGAGGATTGTGTGTGCAGTAAGGCATTGTATAGGATGCAATCATTAGAAATAACAGTAAAGTAACTAATGTAAAAATAACTGCAATCAGAATGTTAGGGCTTGGTAGCCCTCTTTAGACGGCTTTCAGACGTATTTACAAAGAAGCTGCTGATCAACGACACAGAAACGTTAGTTTTTAATTTGACTACCAGCTGTCATTACAGTGTCTGACCGTTTCCCGGCAACAAGATATTTGTTCAATATTTTTCCAGGAAAACATTGGTATGTAATACGATGTAAATAACGTTCAAACAAATAAAATAAGTTCAACAAATAAAAATGTCATAGTATGTTTTTTTACACTTTTTTCCTTGTAAAATATACCTAAAGAACTAAGCAATTCAAGCTAGAGATAAGCTTTACACTACGTTGCTGGTGAATTTTTAAAATGATGTATTTTTGTCTTCTGTACCTTTTTGATTCGTCTTCTTAGCTGTCAATGATTGTTTACGAATTATGAACTTTTTTATTTGTTTATACCTAATTACTTAGTGCTAAAGCATGGTTTATATATGAAATAGCAATGCTGGAACGACTTATTACAAATAGTATGCGTTTTTTTGCATTTTCAGTTATAAAACTGGTGACACAATGGCGGCGAATGGAGGCTTACACATTCGACTAGTAAAAAGCTTCTTGGCCAAATGAGCACCGCACAAATCGATTAGTAACAAGCCGTTGGGCCTATGTAGGGTTACCGATACTAATTTTGCTAAATCTATTTAATTATTTACAAAATTGTATAAATATGTTAAACTATACGTATATTGGAGGTGACACTCCCACTCATCCTTAAACATACAGTTGGGTTGCCCCTAGTACCCTCCAACAAACGTAAAGTGGTGATAACCCTTCTACCCTGCCACCCACGCACTAGCAGTCGTTGGCACACAAAGCGTAAGTGATATGGAAATATTTGGAGTCAGGGTGTTTTAAAAGCAAACAATTATTTTAATACAAAAAATAAATGTATAAAAACTTAACCATGTGTATATATTTGATTGGATTTATTTATAATCATTTTGGTCTGCTCTAAGATTGTAGAAAGTAAGGGTGAAGTCAATTACAAATTATGTGTCTTAAATGGTTATTGTTTGACCTACTAAGTTTTTATGGTTGACTTCAGTTGGCAAAGTAAGTATGAAGTTAATTACAAACTATATACCCTTTGCTTAAACTTAAGTTATTACTACATTTTCATATTTATATTAAGATTTTTTTTTTATTGTCAAAACAATAGTATTGATTAAATACATTACATTGAATTATGATACTGTAATAAACTTCAGTGCTAATAATATCGGAATTGTTTAAGTTAGTAGAATGTATACATGTTTTCATTTAGTTGAAGTAGTAGAAAAAATTTAATTTTAGAGTAAGAATCGTCCTGTCCCTACTTTTTCCACCTCCCTAATATAAAAAACATATACAAAAATATTGAATAAAAAATATGACAGAAAAATGTTAATTGAATATATAGCACTAACTAAAAACAGTATGAATGAATCCAATTATATATAGTAGTTTATAATATTGTATTATACTGGAAATAATTATGTTACTCTATATTGATATTTAAATATTTTGATAATTATTTTTTGGTAAATAAATTATACTGTTTAAAAAATACTCCAATTAGAAAGTGTGTAACTGATAATACATAAATAAATCTTACAAATTCCAAAAGAATAATTATATTAATTCAAGTTGACATCAATAATATCTATATAAATTCTAAAATGCACTGAGATAGTTTGTAATACGTTTTGATGTGAGACACTGAAAGTGAAACCTGAGACAAATGTAATATAAATTCGAGCTGATGTTTCAGTTGGCACTACTGCTTTCAGTAACATTCAGCGATTCATGTACTTTTAACTGGAACCCAGCTCACATTGTTTTATTTTACCTATTTATATTTTGACGCCAATTAAAGGCAGATATTTTATCTAATGCAGTAAACATGATTAATATTAAAGTCTCTTAAAGTCATGGTGGTTAATTAAAGTGTACAATATTTAATGCATACTTCCTTAAAAATGTCCCTAAAATATTCGTTTGTATTCTTTTTTTAAAAATATCTACATACCTCAATATTTATATTTGATAAAGCGCAACAATATAATTACAAAAATACCCTATAGTAAGTTATAATAAACTAACATTAACTAATATGCCTAAAACTAAATACAAAACAATGTATGATTAAAAAATAAATCAAATGATATGGATAACGTCATTGTATTTTTGGCCTATTAACAAAACAGTTTATAAATATGTTTGTTACCACTGTACGTGTATGGGTGGGTGGTTGGGTCAATACCACTGCACATGTATATATTGAGTCCTTTCCCATACTATATACTTACCCAATCTCCCAGACACATACGGTAATACATGTGTTTCATTCATACCATTGTTTATTCTACATTCATGGATGCCTGCCGAGCACGATGTTTGCTTGAGGATGATTCGAATTAGGATCAAACTCTTCAAGAGACATCTGTCTGTATGCAATGTAAAATCATCATATTCTATAACAGTACGTAATATTCTTAAAAATAGTTTTAAATTTACTTAAAATCTTTTTACATCATTTCTTTAGCCAAAAGTAGTTTATTTTTCTTCCATGAAAATTAAAAGTATTTTCTCCGTTTGCTCTATCAAAGGCAATATAATATTTATTTCAATCTCATCTTATTGTTAAGTTACCACTTACTCATTATATCATAATTATATATATTATTAAAATGAATAAGTATTATATGTGTTTTCACCAAATAGACAAGACAACATTATCCTACCACTACACAAAGAGTGTTTCGTACTGATCAATATTATTTGGTAAGCAGGTATGTAACCTAATAGGCTTATTTTGAAATACACATTATGAATATATCACACACATTCTAATATTACCCTAATTTTAAACTAAATAAAATAGCTAATATATGAATTAATTAAATATCTATACATTTCCTTCCCTATAATATTACTTATTAATACAAAATCAACTCAAACGTCATATAACAGAACTTGTATTTTACTCCTACAACACCAGAATTAATATGATTCTAATCAGTCATCGTTTTTAACAAAAACAATTGCATGACAAAGAAGATTTAAATGTTTTGTGAGAGAGATATGATTTAATTTGCTTTACACTCAAAGTGCATTATCAAATGCCAATATCAACTGAATTTAATGATTTCATCAGTAAACCTGTATCTTTTAACTGATAAGGGGTCCATTCAGAGATTTTAATACTCTAATTGTTTGTTGGCTTTAAGAACGATTCAATCCATGCCCTTTAATTATTCTTATGTAAGAAGTACACTCCAAATGCTACAGGTCTGCTCTAGAAAGAAGATGTCAATGTATTCTTAACCTTCCCCACTGTATCACAGTTTCAAGACTTTATTTACAAGATCTTTTGACAATGATGCCTTCAATTCTCAAAACCTTTCAATCAATTTGCCATGCTCACAACACTTATGTACTTGTATAAATCTCTTATTACTCTGTGTTTGCATTCTCATACTTATGTGCCATGGGTATATTGTTTTATAAGTAATGAATTTTACTTTGTAATATTTGTTTAAGTAAAATATATATATACAGTGAGTCCATATGCTTTGGTTATCTTGACGTGTTTTTCGTACTCCTTGTTGTTATTACTCTTCAGGTTTAAGTTACTATATTAAAATGTATGATCTGTTTAAAACTTAGTCTAGGTTATACAGCCATCTCTCTTTTTTTCTGTTCCCGGTTCCTTTAATGTGGTGTTTTGATTGCCCAACCAGTATTGTCTAATAAAGCAGGATACACTTTTAGGATTGGTTCGAATTGAACACTTATTATAAACCAGTGCAAATCGATGAACTATTAGTAGTTCCTATATCCCATAAACAAAGAATAATAAGAAAATAATATTTGACTGTTGTAAGATTTGATATATAATTATTTTCTTAGTGAACTGTATTACAGTAATTTGAAATAAGTGTGTTAGGTTGAATGATTGTTTCTTTGTAGTGTTTAAAAGTTGATGCTTATGCAATCATGTTTTTAAATAATTTAGAGTTATAATTTTTCAATGTTACTATAGAAAATTAAGAACCTGTATTATAGTTTAAAAAGTAAGAATTATTAATATTTTTAAAATACGTAGCGTTACAAAATTATTATTAAGTATTTACCCTGCAGATTGAAGTCATCTTTCAAATACTCTAAATTTCACGCAGAAAATTATTTTTCAGTAAATAGAAATAAATCCTGTTCATTTGTTTACGTAAATAATACAAACGAGTTCATTATGTAAACAACAACATTTGTAAAGCATTAATCATTCCTTAACAGAACGGTTGTTAATTTTGCGGCTGAATAAAGTTTTTTTAAAAATTTTATTTACAATTTAACGTTATACTTTTTTCTTTTGATTTATTAGTAGCCATTGGTCATCACAAGTAAACTGTACAGCACTTATATGTAGTACAAAGAGTTTCCGAAATTATATAAGATTAAAATGTATTCAATCCCTCTTTCTAAACGTTTCTTAAAGACTAGATTATGACCATACAGTTTTTCAATATTTGCTCGTAAGTTTTCAGTACTATTCAAAATAATAGTGAGTTTATTTGAAACGCAGTACATGAAAATAATATAAAATATCTTTACGTAGGATGTTCAATAGTTCGTTTTCTATGACTTACTGTATATGTAGATAGCAAATCAGTGTTTGTAAAGTGGACAAGCTTATTATTATTTTATAAATCATTCAATGTTTTATCGTAAAACATATCATAATTTCTTTTGTGAATTACGGTAGTATTACATAATATCTTATAATTATGGTACAAATCATTAATATATGTGTAAGGTTAATTAAGGCATACTATCCTGTGGTATTTAAATTTTATGCTACACATAAAGTTATATTACAGTCAAGAATTTAAGATAAAAAGTTATTATATGTGAACGATCGATTTGTAAACAGATGATCAGCTGTTATTTATTTAACTTAATTTATTCATATTATGTTTCTAACATTTGTTTTCTGTTCAATAATAAGTTATGTTTTGGGAATAAAAGAGTTCAGTTTTTCAGTTCACACTAACATGTTGTATTTTTTAATTTTGTGACGAGGATATGTATTTTTTTGTTTTGTTTTTAGGTAGTTGTGTTTAGTCTAACAGTTTTCTTTTTTTTTAAACTCCTGGCTAACCACAGGGAGATATATTTATTTATATAGTTCATGATATAGTGCTAGAACGGAACTTTTACAATCATCAGTACATCTTACACCTGCAGGAAAGTTTCCTTGTTGGAGTCCTGCCATTCTTAGGTCAACAAGGTGGTGCCCTAATCCCTGGCTACTATTTATGAACTTGGAAACATTTATTTGGGTGATAACTACTAAAAACTTTTCCCTTATACTTGGCCTGTCTCTTAGAAGAACCCCACTCATTCTCCCTGAGCTAACAAGGTTTTATACGGACAGGCGTGGCAATCCCTAGCTTTTGTTGCCTAACTTTAATGTTTTTTTGTAGCTAAAAATATGTGTAAAAATATTAACGATTCAACTAAACAGTTGTAATTGGTATTACTTACTGGATAACCAAATGACCAAAGCATAAACTTCATGAGAGTATAATACATTATATTGTAAAATTATATTTGTAGAATACTTTTTCTAATATAATGGTTATTCCAAAAACATAACAATTGACAGTAACTCACTCATTTATTTCCCCCCCGGTCTCTTTGTATTTTTGGAAATTATGTTTAAATAGAACTGATACGTGTTTTTCACTATATTGTTACATATATTGTTTACCACATGCTTTTGCTCCACTAAATCTTCAAATTTCCAATTATTAATTTTACTACAAGTTATTCATTATTTTGAATATTTATTGAACAAATTTATTTCGTTTACCCATCTAAATAATCCACCTCCACGCACATAGATTAAAGTATTAACAAACACATAATAATTCATAGAGAAACCTTCCATGGTGTCTTAAATAATAAGTCTGAAAAAACGTGTAAATAAGACAAGCTACATGGAATCTGTTGGTATTAATGGGAACCCCAATTAAATATTACAAGCTACTTCGTCTTTCCTGCTAGTTAAACATCTTATACATACAAGATAAATAAATATAAATAGGACATTATGTATATGCCGTATATTATCACCCTTCAAAAAAATGTATAAAATAACGAATTAATTAATAAATAAAAATAATTTTATATTGTTTCGGTGTGCGAATAAAGAACATGTAAATAATATATATGTCAAGTTTAATGGTCCAAACCTTGCCAGTCTTAAGAAACTCTGATTAGTGAACCAATGATATTTTGATTTTATTTGTATTTATAAATGTGTAAAAAAAAAATAATGTGTCTTTTAATAAAGTAAATAGGTTGTAGCAGAATCCGAAGGCATACAAATATACAAGGTGGAAAAATATAGAAACGCTTTCACAACAACGTTATTTTTTTCTATCAATAATTTGATAATATGATTTTTCTAAATAATTGTGTCCCACAAAGCATAATTGTTGGTATACTTTACTTAAAACCGTGATTAAGAGGATAAATAATATCGTTCAAATTAGTTACGCTACTATGAAATAAATAACAGCTACTCAAGAAAGGATAAACTTTTACAAGTACGGTTTGCGGCGATTAATTTCTCTTGAATACACTTTTCATTTAATACCATACCCGATCTAGGCTTACGTTGAAGATTTTCGTTTAACTCCTCGTTGGCTGTCCCTCTGAAAAGATGAAATGTCACTCACAGAATCAAAACGTATATTCTTTGTATCCATGATCATGTACAAGATTTCACTTTTACAAGACTTCACACAAACGAGGTGAAAGCGTTTCCATATTCCCACCCTTTATATCACTAATGTAAAAATACATATAAATTATAGTATATTAAAAAACCCAAGTGCCAATGGGTAACATGGTGAGCATTTATTGTTTTGAATTATGTTTCCCTAACCCCTAAATCTACGTTTATTCCGTAGATCTAACTTTTATTGTATATAAACGGGTGGTTGGGCCAATTCCACCCTACATGTATGGGTAGGTGGGTGGCCCAGTCTGCTTTCTTATAGTCTGTGATGGCCTTTGGGGGAGGGTGCACTTCCTGGGCATAAGGGATGTGTGTGATCCTGAGATCGAAGAAGAGGAGGATATGATCTGAGCCAATGCAGAAGCCCCTGAAGACATTGAGTACCTTAGAGGCGATGGACGGGGACATCAGACGTTTGTCAGTAGATGTAAGGTGCTCCGCCTCGTGGGCGGGAAAGCAGGTTTAAGGGGTTTGAAAGTGGCAGAGGCCAGTAGTGGTGATAAGAGCGCCTGGTCTCTGCCTTTCCGTGTTGTTAATCTGTCGCCTACGGTCGTGTGATGGCAGTTCAGGTCTGCCGAAGCAATGAGGCCGTCGTGGGACTGTCAGACCTGTGCCAGGTCAGCGTATTCTAGTAGGAAAGGGAAGGTATGGAAGATCATGAGGAGGATGGTGGATTGGTTGGTGAGACTTGTCCTGACTAAGAGGGCAAATCTAGGGTCGTTGGGGAGTTAGGACCTGGGCAACATTCAGACAGTCGCGAAAGGCAATGGCCAATCCACCTCTGGGTATGGTCTCTCCTGTTAAAGGGGTACCCGGGGAGATATGCAGCGTAAGTAGGGGAATGTATGGCTAGTTAAATGTGAAGATGTCCGGCTGGTAGATGGTTATGATGTTCCTGAGGACAGAGCGTTTACAGAAGAAGTAACGGAGGCTGATGTGGCCGACTCGGAGGGCCGATCGGGGCTTAGTATGAAGAGGATTCATGACGGGTGGTAGCAGAGTGAAAGAGGATAAGATTGGTGCCTACTGAGTGGAAGATAGTCCGCATGTCAAATGCGGACTTGGAAACTCGGTTATGGACCTGGGAGGGTCTTTAGGAGACACAGTGGGCAGGACGATGGTAGTGAGGGAGTCGAAAGTCCTCTTGAAATCCTCGCTTATCTCAGTGAGGAACTTCTCAAGGAATAGGTACAGGGCGTCGGTGGTGACAACAGCTGTGGATAGTGAGGGTGAAGGCTGAAAAGGGAAGTCATTGGGTTGGGTTTTGAGTCTGGGGTTTGGGATATGCGGTGTCCGGTGAGGGACCGCAGAAGTCGGCCGGGAGGGATATATGCGTGAAGTCCACCAGGTGGAGCTTTCAGGGGTTGGCAGTGAGCAAGGGTGTCGGGACAAAGTTGATGGAGGTCGGGGCAGGTGTGGCGTTTTCCGTTTAAGAGCCGAAGCGATTTCACGTGGCACAGAAGGGCTTCGAAAGGTCGTGGTCCTCGTTCAAGCACGGTCCCATACCTTCATGGGTAGCGCCACAGGCGCGGCAGAGAGGAGAAAGGAGGGTGAAAGCTTCTGGTCAGTGACCGTAGAGATGGCACTTAGGAAATGAGTGAACAAGTTGTTTCATGGAGGGTTCGATCCTGTACATTCTTCCCAGGACGCACAGGCCTTGCTCTAGTGTGGTCACTACACTAGTCTCGCAGGAAGAAAATATCCGCATGAGCCCAGTCGGCGAACCTCTCAGACCGACGATGTGTCGTGCGCTGGTGAAGCCGGAGTATGGGCAGGACTGGGATTTCATGATGACTGAGAGGAACTCGTCGTCCACTATCTCAACATGAATGCCGTAAACGACAATGTTATTGAGGGCAGGGCGAGGAGGGGCTGTTGGGTCGGTGGGCTTGGTCTGATGGGTTCGTGGCGTGAAATCGTAAGACGAGTTCCTGCCGAAGGTAGTGGTGGGTACCTTGGAGACGAACTTCAATGCAATACCAGGCTTGGAGAAGACAAGGAGGGTTTAGGTGGGCTTCCTGGAGAAGAAGTTCTGCGGTAGAGGAAAACGAAGATTTATGAAGGTCAAAAACCTTCTGGAGATGGAACGGGTTGTCTCCACCAATCGTTTGGCTACGGATGGTCACCAGGTTGGACGGGGTATGGGGAAGGTTGGGCAAGGGGAGTCTTCCGGGAGGGTTTGTGGGGTAGTTAGCTGGGAGGTTGTGGTGATAGGAACCAGAGACCAGATGGAGAAGAGTCCGAGGACAGGTGGTGACTGGGAGCGAGGTGATGAAGGTGGTGTCGAACGGGGTGAAGAAGAGGCAGATGAGGAGGCAGGCGAAAGGAGCTTGTTCCAATCAGGCATGGCCAAAGGTTGAGGCTTAGAAGAGGTGGGATACTTGGCTGGTTCTAAGTGGAGATGCGGAGGTTTGGGGACAGGTTTAGGTGTGGGAATATTAGAGTGGCCGTGCAGGAAATTTGGGAGCGGTAAGGAGCTGGATCTTGACCTTGTAAGGAGTGGGGAGGTGGATTGTCAGGTAGGTTTGGGGGCTGGTAGGCCAGAAGGTTGAGGTTTATCCCCCGAAGGGACTGATTTCTTCCTCATCCCGAGGGACGGGGCCAGAAAGGGTGTGTGAGGATCAGGCAGGGCAGGGGAAGCCTAATAAGGATGGTAACCTAACACCTAAGCCTTACTGAGGGAACGGTAACGTTTGTGAATGTACGAAGTACGGCAAGTCGTTTGTTAAACAATGAATGAACACAGTAAGATCACTAATAAGGAAGTAAAAGAATTCCCTAAGCCTACGCCTATTGCACCAAGGCTTATCGGGGAAGATAGCGTGCGGCTAGCTGCTCCTCATCCGGCTATCCACTGCCCAGGCGAAGTTGGCCGAGGATTGTGACGAAACACCCTCATGGAATCACCAAACTTACCATCTCCCCACTACAGGGAATAACACCCGTGGCATTACACCACGAGTGGTAGACTAGAAGGCCTCGAAGGTTGCAGGATTAATTAGTTGTTAACACACCCTCTGAATAAGGGTATTTGAATTGATTATAAATTAGCAATAGGGGACAATAATTAAGACAAATCTGTTCAGTGCTAAGAATAATTTTCATTGTGTGAAAATAAACAATACTTGATTTCTGAATTTATACTTACATTGGCTTTAAGTTTGTTTAAAAATTATTAATAAATGTTTTTAAAACTTTGAAAATGAGAAGTATATTACTCTCTGTAGGCTCACCTTTACAAATATGAAGTCAATATATTATTTAAAGCTTGATAAATGAAAGGAAGTACTCTTTTATTCATTTCTTCTTTGAGTTCTTTATTGGAAAATTTTAACTTATTTAAGAAAATCTCAAAAATTCCAATAAAATATTTTATTGGAATTTTTGAGATTTTCTTAAATAAGTTACTCTTTTATTCTTTTATAAAGAAGCATTTTAAAACACATAAGTAGTAATTTATTTAACTAATTTTCATAATTTTGCAATTTCCTTTTTTACCAGTTTTTCTCGTCCCTTTTTAACTACCACACTTGCTAGTCAACACCAGCAGTGAACAGAATACACATGTCCATCTAGACCTGTTAAAGGAAGTGTTCTAACCGAAACATGAATGCGTTACGTATGAGAGGTGAGGCGAAACATAAAGCCCGTCACAAAGCCAGTCGCTTGGTCGTAGAGCACTCAACCCGTATTGACAACGACAGTTGAGACCACTAAAAAGCACTTTCAGTTGAAGGTGAAATAATGTATTGGATATTAAGATACTATTTCGGTTATATTAAAGGCAATATCAAAAAGCTAATCGACCACACTTTAAATTATTTATTTAAACATTTTTGGAATTGTGTATTCTATAATTCGATATAATCTTAGCAAGCCCATATACTGAAGGACTTTCAGAGGGTTAATAACCTACTCCGAGATTACTACCAATACTTGGTGGTGGCGTCTGGATATGAAACTGTTTATATCGTAATTGCTGACAGGTTCATTATTTGTTTGGTGTTTCCATAGACGCTAAATTGATATTATTAGAACACGGAAACAGTGGTGTACTTAAAGCTAGGAGGAATTTGGGTTTCCGAATGTGGATTTTCAGATATTTTAATAAAAAAGCACAAGGGTTTATGCTTCATACGTCATTGTTTCGAAATAGCCTAGATTTTGCCTCTGTTATTTGGAATTGAGTTTAGTTAAGTTTGGGAAAGTTTAACCTTAACTTTCACTATGATTTACTAGTAATGTTTTACGATGTGCTTCAAGGCTAGACCACTTCAGTAGAAAGCTACTGGTCTAAGGGTTCTAGGATATATATTTCGCCCGTGTGACCCATTTGTATGTAATCCAGAGGTCAGTTGTGCTAGCAATGAAAAAAGGCTTTACTAACTTTAATTTTTTGCTAAATATTATAAAGAGTTTATAGGGATACTGAAAACAACTTGAAATATTTAATTTGTGATTATACCTACTTTCATCTGGTTCAGCCGCGTTTATCAAGCGTTGAAGTAAAAAAAGTTTTGGCTCAATGCTGTGTCAACAGTTTAATAAATAAGATACATTAGCCAATATGTAAGATCTTTGGGATATACGAGATAACAGAAGCCCTCATAAAGGTAAAAAAGTAAAATAAAACTAAGGGAAATAAAAATACAAAAGGAAAACTAAAAGTACAAAAGAAAAATAAAACTAAATTAAAGAATATAAGTATTTTTAATGCTGTAAAATATGTTCACTAAAACAAAATAGGACACCCAATAATCTATTAAATAATTTACGGAAGAAATATTAATATTTGCTTTGAGTGTCTCGTACATGAAAATCCTTAATAATTGAATAGGTAGGTACACAGTGATTCTTATAACAACTGATTTATTATGAATAAAATAGATCTATTTATTGACAGTTCGTTCATCTACAAACTTAATATTAAGTATATTCTACGCACTCGTCATTTATATTAAATAAAAACATAGACAAATCTTTACCGATATTTTTTAATTTTTACAGTCTCTTAATAAAATATGAAATTTATTTTAATTATAAGTCTAAAAGGGGCACTTTTTATATCTCTAGCAGATAAGATTCGAGAGCTTTATTATAAAATAATAATCTGTTATTTTATAACCCTTTTAATGAATATAAACGTTTTTCCCAAACTTTATCTTACAAATTATTAAAAAAACTTCAATCTTGTTAAAAATAGACATATCGATTGAATTAAATATGTTATAACACACTATTTAAGCTTTGTTCTTTCCACAACCTGTACCGTCAAGTAAGAACCCTAAGGTTTAGGGGTTATAGTTAAAAAATAGTAAGTCGTTCATAGCAAACAAAAATATTGCATTATTTTTTTTACATTGTTTATCTTTCTATTAATAATTTATTTTATGTTATTAAGATGATGGATTTAAAATGTCATTTAAGAATTCTTACTCTTTTAGAAAAACTTTTAAAAGTACATTAATAAACACACCTAAAATACATATAATGTTGTTAAAGTCTATTTATGGAAAACAAAATATATATACCTATAAAAGGCAAATACCATTGACCCACTCATCGCTGTAACTAAAAAAGTACTAAAGCCTACGAGGCTGAAATTTTTTAGTGTCATAGGTCTTATGTTGTAGATGTGCAATAAGAAGGGATTTTGAAAAATTATTAGTAAATCGAAGATGGCAGCCTTTTGAGAGATAACAATTTTAAATACCAAAAACAGCTTTTTTATAATTGGTCTTCAACAGCTAAATAAACGGTCCTAAAGCAAAACTAACATCATTTTCTGCACCTAATTTGAGACGATCTACAACTTTGGTCCATGACTCTATCTCACCTCCTTCATCCTTAGGAAGAGCTAGAATTTCAATTCGTGCACGTAAACGAAAATGGTTTATTTACAGATGGCCCCTAATAGTAGACACACATTTTTTCTAGTCTGTGAAACTTTGTTATTCAGGAGAACATACTTTATTAAATGGGAAAATATATAATTTAAGATGAACACATGTATAGCCAGGGCATAGGACATGGCTAAACATGGCTAGAAATACGACATTTCACTAATTCAGAGTCAACTACAGTAATTTGTGCCCTCTAAAAGTAGACTTACAGATTTGCCTAGACTTTGAAATTGTTTTATCTAAGAGAACAAACTGATTTTAAATAGAATATTTTAAATGTATATATATATATATATATATAAAAACAGCCATTTACCAGGACACTATTTCTTATATAGTATACGTCCAATTTTGTAAATAGGTTTATTTTGGTCCCTGGAGTTCAATAAGAAAATATTTTCCTCTCCGACCCCAGGACTCCGTCCCACTGGCCTCCAAAATTTCCATGGTATTCTTATGGAGCTAATGGAGCTATATTAATTGATTGAACTATTTGATTAACAGCTGTTAAATAAAACCAAATTGAATAACATTGTGGTAGACTAAAATTTTAAAATTAAAATGTAAATTATACATAACATCAGCTGTTCTAAATTAGATATTCGATTAAATCATTGTTTTAAAAAAGTTATTTACTTAATTTTGTAGTGTTATTAACTTTGTTGAAAGTTTTACTCATATTTTGATTGCAAGAATTCAAACTGACAGCACATTTCAATTATATAATCAAATTCAATATTATGATCGGCGGGGAGGGGTTGCAGCTATTTATAATATAAAAATAAAATATGATGAAATTAAGTTAAAATAAAAATTAATTTATTTTAGAGTTAAAATATAAAAATTAACTATATTTACTGATGAATAAAATAGTGTATTTATTTGTTCTCGTGCTTAAATGGCAATTTTAGACTATTGCAGATATATGAACACATTTTTCAACAACTTTAGTAAGACGTATCTACTTTGAATCAGAGAAAATAACAAAGAATAATTGTTAACAAGTAAATGGTTGAACATTGAAGGTTTGAAATCCTTCGTTAATACTTCTTATACTATAATGAAATATGTAAATGCATAGAACTGTTGGGTTGGAAATAATTTTTTGGCATTGGATTTTTAATGATTGTTTCGTCTCATTTTTATTCATTATAATGTTTTTATTAGTTTTTGTAAACCTGGTTATGACCATATTACGAGATTGGTATATGCATATTTGTGTATTATTCAGGCTCTAAAATATAATAGAAATGGCATAAATAGTATAGAAAATTACCATTTAAGTAGTGTTGGTGAAGCCCTTTCAAGTGCACAATATCGGCTATATATATCACAATAAGGATTGGGTGATAAGAAATAAAATAACTGCAACATAATTAGTGACAGTATCTACCTAATTAGGCTACCACTGGATCAGAAAAGATCAGTTGAATGCAATTGAACCACTTTATGGAAGTTAAATTTCCAGTAACATTCATTTGAAACCTAATCTAATTCTGTCTGTTTTAATTACATTCTATTTTTTTACATTAAACATTTGTAATTTATATATTTATATACATATTTCATTAAGTATCTTCATTACACCATGTTAATAAATATTGGAAATCATATAACTTTCAAAACACAGGTAATTCGTTTATATATTCAAGTGTGGAAATATTTAGGATCTATATTTCCAGTAACAGCCGCGTCAAGGTGCCCTCTACATTATTTACAAGATAACCAGACGTTTCGTCCATATTGTAATGTGACAATCCTGAATGTTATATCTGAGACTGCCAGTCCTGTAATAAAATTTAAGGAGTTATATTACAGTTTAAATTACTAAATTCGAGACACCATTTTTATGTGTCACAAACAAACATATAATGTTAAACTGGGTCAAAGACAAGTGTTTAAAACATTTACCTTTTTATCAATTGCATAATTTGTTGTTATTTAATAAATTGTTATATTAATTTATACCTATTGTGTTTAAATAAAAAACCAGACATTTTTATAATTATAATTTATATTTAGCAATAATTTTAACGTTTATAATGTCGTAACAGATGAATAAAGAATTATTAAAACTTAAGAAATTAAATAGTTAAAAACAATTCATGGAAAATATTATATACCTTTTTATTTTTGTTATAATACAGTCAGGTCAAGATATACGGGTAATGGAAAATGTATTGGATCGAGGAAACGCCACCAGCAGACTTGGCTGTATATAACAGTCTGCATTTTACATACACTTTGGCAGTGTGCCACCAGGGTACAAGCTGAATGGCATTACCAGTTGCCAGTAGCTTCTCAAAATACTCCTGTGACGTAGAGAATGTCAAATAAACGTTAGATTAGTTAAGATAAAGAAGTGCATCATGCATTAAGGTTTATTACCAACTTACATTGGAGCATGTAATTACACAAAAGATAAAGTATTTATTTATTTTAGAATTACTGTTTGTGGATTTAAAAATATAATTTTTTTTAACTGTACTAATATCCAAATGTTTTTCTTCTTTAATCATTTTTACAAGAGTGTTTTCAATAGTGCAAATAGTGTATGTTATTTGTCTTTAGGTTTTATATCGATCGTTTTTATGTACTTTTATATTTAGGCCTTCTTTTTTTGAAATCACAAATAATCGTAAAACCAAGTATTTGGAATGGTGGCTAATTAGCCAAGACTTGGGATAGCTTTAATACATTAAGGCCACTTTCAGTAACTATAGCTTAAGATAGCTAAATTGTCTTAATTTAGCTATATTAAACGATTACAGGACAATTCGTCCCACGGACATTTCGTCCCCAAAGAAAAATGCGGACATTCCGTCCCACTCTGTGGAGTGTCTACCTGGGTCGGGTTTGATAATTAGTCTCCAAATATTTCTAAACGGACACTTCGTCCCACCTTGAGAGAACCTAACCTAACCTAACCTAACCTAACCTAACCTTTTTATAACCCTTCTCTCAGGTGGGACGAAGTGTCCGTTTAGAAATATTTGGAGACTATTTATCAAACCCTACCCAGATAGCCGTTCCACAAAGTGGGACGAAATGTCCGCATTTTTCTTGGGGGACGAAATGTCAGTGGGACGAATTGTCCGGACACCATATTAAACAAGCCAAATGTTCATGTTTCTAGGACATACAAACCATTTCTAAATGTTAGTTCTTGCTCACCTTGTCTAGGGGTAAGCCCCTTTATACGTGCAGATTCGTGAACCTACACTTCCTGATGAAGTGAACATAATTCTAGGTCAAACAAACCATTTCTAAATGTTAGTTCTTGCTCACCTTGTCTAGGGGTAAGCCCCTTTATACGTGCAGATTCGTTAACCTACACTTCCTGATGAAGTGAACATAATTCTAGGACAAACAAACCATTTCTAAATGTTAGTTCTTGATCACCTTGTCTAGGGGTAGGTCCCTTTATACGTGCAGATTCGTGAACCTACACTTCCTGATGAAGTGAACATAATTCTAGGTCAAACAAACCATTTCTAAATGTTAGTTCTTGCTCACCTTGTCTAGGGGTAAGCCCCTTTATACGTGCAAATTCATGAACCTACACTTCCTGATGAAGTGAACATAATTCTAGGTCAAACAAACCATTTCTAAATGTTAGTTCTGAGACCCATCCCCCCCACCAAAGCTGGAAAGCGTGCCAACCGGGGGGATGGCTCAAAACAAATCGAGCGATGGGATCACGGGTGGCAGTTGGAGGGTCAAAATAACACTCGGCAGCTGAGCAAAACTAATTTTATTTCAAGAAACATCATTTAATAAATCAAAACGGCAGAAGGCCACAATATAAATTTTCACTTAAATAAATAATAACAAACACTAAAATTACCAAGATACTACACAATAATAACAAACGCTATAATACCACAAACTCTACAAATACCCAAAATTTAACAATTAATCAACTGTACGGGGTGTATGGCCTATCTGCAGTTTAGCCTGAGACATCCCAAAACGTAAGAAAAATTTTAAGCCCCAAAAAGTAAAAATTTAGCAAACTTCTGGCAAACCACAATTAAACCGGCAATTTAGCCCAAATCCCATAATTCCACCGGGCCAGGGAGTAAGCCGGAATCCCTGGGCAGCTCCGAATTAGAAGTTAAATCAAAGCACAATAATCCCCTTTTGGTGAAAGTTTAAAAATTAAATAATTTAAAAGAAAATATAACACGGTACCGTTTTAGTAAAAAGTCACTTCACGACCTCCATAATACAATGAACGAAAAATATAAATAACAATCACTAGGCCTAAACATATAAATAAATAACATAACTTAACCATAGGGACCTAACAAATATAAAATCTAAAAGATATAACAACAAATAAAACTAATTAAATAACTAACAATAAATATAAATAAATATTAACACCCAAAAGTTCTTTTTGTATTTCAAGTTTTTCTTTCTTTTTTTTTTTAAATAAAAAAAATATATAAGTCCCCATGGCTGTTTTCTCACTTTGTCCAAACAGTTTTAGGCCTAGTCACCAATTACATAGTTCCACAAACTTTTTTTTCCGCTTTTATATTATATAGCACTTCCATTTTTTTTTTTTCTTTATAAATACTTGAACAGCAAACCCCCCAGCTCAGCCGCCGGGAAAACAACATGGAATACACTGACCTGAGGACAGGAGACTTATACCACCAAGATGTAGAGCGGGTAGCGGCGCCTCCAGGCTCCAACATGGTCCTCAGGCCAGGCTAGCAGTTGCAGATGGTAGAACTCCCCGGACGGCAGGCTGAGGGCTGAAACGTCCCTACTCGAGGACCCTGGAGTTTTAGTATGCCTTAGCCGATCATGACGAGATTCTGCAGGCAGCACAAGACAACTGAAGACAGGCCAACCTGACCGAAGCTGCAGGAACACGGAACGAAACGGAACTGGGCCAACGGCTACCAAAGTACGCAAAACGCAAGGCAAAAGCGAATCTCAGGCAGCCTTGCAGACAATGACGAAAAAAACGAAACTGTACCGGTCCAAGACCCGGTACAACCTCCCTCTGCAAACCTCAACACACCCAGGCAGGGGAGCAAACTCGGTACCTCAGGGAACCAAGAGAAGACGAAGACCTCCGAAGAGTGGTGTTCCAAGGACGTCCAAGAGAACCTAAGAGGGGAAACCCCTCGAACAGGGAGCAAACTACCCTGACTGTCGGGCCCGACAAGAAAAAAGAGAGAAAGAAGACTCTCTCAGAACAGCCACCTAGGGCGCAGAGGTGATCAATCTCTTTGCCCCAAGAAACCCCCAGGAACACCAACTCCTGGACCAACCGTTCCCCGGAAAGCCTTAAGCTGGGACACATGGGCTTTCCTAAACACCCTGCCTGACTGGGGATCAACCAGCAGAGCAGTCACCGGTGACAAAAACCTGTCGATGCGGTGGGGACCAGACCACCGATAGCACAACTTTGCAGCTCTTCGTTCCGCGGCCGAACTGACCGGGTGAGCCTGACAAAGAACCAGATCTCCAACCTGAAAAGGGTTAGGAGTACGACCCTTATCATACCTCCTCCTCACTCTCTCTCTAGCACGTAGCAGGTTGCGCCGAGCAGCCCGCCACGTGGACACTACGTCAGTGGCACCTGGCGTAGGTAGAAGATCCTCTAGCCTCCACAAGTTGGACAAAGGGTTGTTAGGAGGGTAGCCATGTAGAATCTCGAAGGGAGTGGCATTGTGACTCTCATGCTTGGAAGAATTAAAAGCAAGCTGGAGCCAAGAGAGACTCTCATCCCAGGTGTTCTGCTTCTCAGCATGGAAGGTAATAAGGGCAGACCGAAGATTGCGGTTGAACCGCTCTGCATGAGAAGGCTGTGGGTAATAAGGAGAGGTAGTCACATGCCTGATACCATTGCCAAAACAGAACCTACGAAACTCATGGGAGGTAAACTGGCTACCGTTGTCGGACACAAGAGTGGAAGGCACACCAAAGTGCTGGAAGAGTTGGGACTGGAGAGCACGGATGGTGAGCTTAGCCGTAGCACTCCGAAGTGGGAAAAGCCAAACGAACTTCGAGAAAGCATCCACACAAACAAGTAGGTAGGAGCTACCTGACTTGCTACGGGGAAAAGGACCCACGTAGTCGATGAACACCTTCTCAAAAGGACGCTCGGCCACCTCAGAAGATAACAACCCTAACCTTGCATTCTGACTAGGCTTGCTGAGAGAGCACAGGTGACAAGGCCCGCACTCTGCCAGCAACATCCCGGTCCATGCCCTTCCAGATGAAGTACCTACGAATCTTAGCGATGGTCTTATGAATGCCAAGATGACCGCCCACAAGGGAAGAGTGATAATACTGAAAGACCATCGGTACTAGATGACTAGGCAGCACTACACGGGGTTCACCCCTCTGTCGAGGACGGCAACAGAGTACCCCTTTGGACAGAAAATAGGGAGGGTGGGCACCTCCCTCTTGAAGCTCACCTAAGATGACTGACAGCTCAGGATCTTTCTGCTGATGGGACAGTAGGTCGTCAAAAGCCAGAGGAAAATCCAGAAGAACAGCACCACACTGAGCAACAGCCTCAGTCGGTGGATCACTGGGTTCGTGGTACATGCGGGAAAGAGCATCCGCGATGACATTCTGGGTACCCCTAAGATGTTGGACTCGGAACTTAAAGGCAGAAATTTTGACCACCCAGCGACCAATTTTCCCGAGCTGTCTGGGATGGGCAAGAAGCCAAGACAGTGCCTGATTGTCTGTCTCCAGCAAGAACTCAGCGTGTTCCAAGAAACGCCGAAACTTGTCCGTACCAAAGACAACAGCCAGGCACTCTAACTCATAGATGGAAGAAGCTTTCCTTTCCTGGTGAGACAACGTCCTCGAAGCAAAAGCGATGGGCTGCCTGACCCCATCAAACTCCTGAGAAAGAACAGCAGCAATGGCGGAGGAGGAGGCATCAGTCTGAAGAATAAATTCTCTGCTGAAATCAGGCATACGCAGGACAGGAGGTTGCATGATAGCCTCCTTGAGAGCATCAAAGGCAGTCTGCTGAGCTTGGCCCCACACAAAAGGGACACCTTTCTTACGCAGCTCGTTCAACGGGGCAGCAAGCTCGGCCACGTTAGGGATGAAGCGACGGTAAAAATTCACCATCCCCACAAAACGGGCAATCCCCTTGGCATCTCTGGGAGGAGGAAAATCCCGAATGCCCTGGGTCCTCGCAGGATCTATGCAGACGCCTCGAGAAGAAATAAGATGACCCAGAAAAGAAATCTCAGGACGAGCAAAAGTGACTTTCTCTGGATTGACGGTAAGGCCAGCTGATTTGAGGCGACTAAGAACTTCCTCCAGATGTTGCATGTGTTCCCCGAAAGTCTCACTGTAGACAAGAAGATCGTCCAGGTAATTGAAAACAAACTTGAACTTCACATCATGGAAGATGGAATCAAGCAGACGAGTAAGAGTCTGGGCACCCACAGCAAGACCCATAGGAACCCTAGTGAACTGGTAAAGATTCCAGGGAACACAGAAGCTAGTCATAGGCCGTGATTCCTTCTTCAATGGAATCTGATGGTAGGCCTGGTTCAAATCGAAAACACTGAAAAACTTAGCCTTACCGAACCAATCAAACGCAGAATGCAAATCAGGCAGAGGTACCGAGTCAATAGCGACCTTAGCGTTGAGCCTCCGATAATCCATCACAAGCCTAGACTTACCATTAGGCTTGGGCACAAGAAAAGCTGGACTGGCATAAGCAGAACGAGACGGTTCAATCACACCCTTGCTCAGAAGATCCTCAATCATAGCCCTCATAACCTCCATCTTTGGGGGAGCAAGTTTGTACGGATGACTTCTAACTGGCTGAGAATCGGTGAGGTGGATCTCATACTCCAGAAGAGAAGTGACCCCAAGCTCAGCCGTAAGCACATCAGGAAACCGCAAACACAGCCTCCTAATGGCCTCCGCCTGCTCAGGGGGGAGATGACCAACTGGATCCACCTTGGGTTGTTCGGGCTCACAACCCACCTCTCTGACTGCAGGAGGGCAGTCAGAATCACCTACTAGAGGCACCAAAACTCGCCGATTAAACTTGAAAAACATCTGGCGCTTCTGGAGGTCAAGCACCATACCACTCTTAGAAATGAAGTCTGCCCCTAGGATACAAGAAACCGCCAGGTCCTTGGCAACAAGAAAACCCCACCTCCAGGAAAATCCTTCAATTTTAAAATGTAATGACGCCTTTAGAAGTATGGGTAGAGGAGTTTGGGATGCCGTCCAGCAAGTAATAGAAGAAGGCTCGGTGTGCCTGACAAGTCCTAAGGCGTCAAGGGACTCAAAAAGAGAAAGGCTGATGATACTGCATGCCGAACCAGAATCCAGAAGGGCTCGACACACCGTACCACCAAAAGATACAAAAACGCCAGGACACACCGAGGTGACCGCCCTAAGTCCCAGGGAAGCCATGCCAGCAAGGCCCGAAACATCCCCGACGCTCCTGCGATGGGCACGCGTCAGAGGCAAATGGCCACGGTCAGTCGCAACAACGCGGGGAGCTACTGTGGAGGCAACCCCCCGCGCTGAGCGTTTCCCGCCCCACGACCTCGAGCACGTGGACAGTCACGTCGAATGTGACCAGGTTGGCCACAAGCAAAACACACAACCGGAGGCCGAGAACCACGACCCTCCACTGGCTGACTCACACCTAAAGACATAGCCGGTCGACGGGTGGGGAGAGCACGATGACTCTCAGAATCCCTCCCTTGCTGGTCTGAGAACTGCACGCTGCGCGAAACAATGCACAGCTGATGCAGCTCCCGAAAAGTAGAAGGAACACCAGCAAAAACCAATCTGCACCGTTCTTCGGGAGAAATGCCATCCAGGATGACACGAACGGTGTCAGCTTCAGAAAGGGTGAGGCGCAACGCTTGACGAGCTTCCTTGACTGAAGAGACATAGGCTGCCAGAGACTCGCCCCTACCCTGCGACCGATAAAATCTGTCCATGACCATCCTCTCCCTGAGTCGAAGGGGAAGAAACGATGAAAGTAACTCTCGATGGAACGAGTCCACCGAGGCATCACTGGCCAAGACAGAACTCAGCAACTCCCCAACGGGACCTCTACAATAAGGGAAAACCAGACGAAGCAAGTCCCCAGCCTGCATGCCGGGCATCTCACTAAGTCTGAGAAAGGCCACCAGAAACTTAAGAAGCTCCTCAGGATCCATCCCATCGATCACAGGGAGATTCTGGATCATGGGCGTGAGAGGGTTAGGCAGCTTGTGGTAGCTCAGCTGCAGAAGAGCAGGTGAACCCAAAGGAGCAGTAGGAACGGCAGCTGGAGCCGAACCACAAGCAACCTCAACCGAAACGCCTGCAGGCTCAGAAGGAACCTCAGGCACAGTGAGAGCCGTTGTCTCAGCCTGCGGCCTCGACACGTTAGGCGAAAGCGCAAAAGCAGGCCGCTGACCCAGACCCGTAGGAGTCGTGGAACCGGAGAGTGCCTGAAAAATCTCCTCCAGCCTAGACACACTCTCCAAGATCCACGCCCTTCCAGATGGCTCCAACCCCGGTGCCCGGTTGACCAGCCTTAAACGGGCAAGCAGATGCCCCAGACGTGCAAGGCGGCAGGCCCGGTCACGACCCACTGGAGGTTCAAACTGCAAATCCTCTAACACCCCTTCCCAATCTTCCACCTTCCGTTTACAAATCCCCAACTCATCACCAACCTCCAGCAGGTCAGACCAATCCACCGCCGTACCCGCGGACAACTGCTCCCGCAGCAACCTCCGGAGATTCAGAACATCCCCTTCCGGAGTCACACCCCGCGACCTCAATTCGAAAATCAACTCCTCCTTGACCAGGAGCGCAACATTCTGCAGATAGGCCATCTCGCAAAACAAAATTCTCAACAGTACACAAAAAACGACAACTCCAGGGTCCAAGACGAACTAAACCCTCAGCCTACCGAGCCACTGCCGACCACTCCAATCCACCCATGAAACCCACTCAACAACGTAACCAAGCGGATTGCCTAAGTTTTTTTTTTTTTTTTTTTTTTTTTTTTTTTTTAAAGTTAAATTATTTATTTGGGTTTTCTAATTGTTTTTGTCTTTTAAATAATTATTTATTTGTTTCTTTTTTTTTTTTTTTTTTTTTTTTTTTTTTTTTTTTTTTTACGTATTACCAGGACACCTTGACGGTAGGTCGGCCAACCATGGCCTACTAACTGGCAAACACCCACCGTCAACAACCAAGAAAGAATTTTTTTTTTTTTTTTTTTTTTTTTTTTTTTTTTTTTTTATAGGCAACCACGCTCTGCTACCAATTGAGACCCATCCCCCCACCAAAGCTGGGAAGCGTGCCAACTGGGGGATGGCTCAAAACGAGTAAAGCGATGGGATCACGGGTGGCAGTTGGAGGGTCAAAATAACACTCGGCAGCTGAGCAAAACGGAATTTATTATCAAGAAAACCAGAATAAAATAATCAAAATCGGCAGAAGGCCACAATATAAATTCCACTTAAATAAATAATAACAAACACTAAAATTACCAAGATACTACACAATAATAACAAACGCTATAAATACCACAAACTCTACAAATACCAAAATTTAACAATTAATCAACTACAGGGTGTATGGCCTATCTGCAGTTTAGCCTGAGACACCCCAAAACGTAAGATAAATTTAATGCCCACATAAAAGTGAAAATTTAGAAAACTTCTGGCAAACAACAATTAAACCGGCAATTTAGCCCGAATCCCATAATTCCACCGGGCCAGGGAGTAAGCCGGAATCCCTGGGCAGCTCCGAATTAGAAGTTAAATCAAAGCACAATAATCCCCTTTTGGTGAAAGTTTAAAAATTAAATAATTTAAAAGAAAATATAACACGGTACCGTTTTAGTAAAAAGTCACTTCACGACCTCCATAATACAATGAACGAAAAATATAAATAACAATCACTAGGCCTAAACATATAAATAAATAACATAACTTAACCATAGGGACCTAACAAATATAAAATCTAAAAGATATAACAACAAATAAAACTAATTAAATAACTAACAATAAATATAAATAAATATTAACACCCAAAAGTTCTTTTTGTATTTCAAGTTTTTCTTTTTTTTTTTTTTAAATAAAAAAAATATATAAGTCCCCATGGCTGTTTTCTCACTTTGTCCAAACAGTTTTAGGCCTAGTCACCAATTACATAGTTCCACAAACTTTTTTTTCCGCTTTTATATTATATAGCACTTCCATTTTTTTTTTCTTTATAAATACTTGAACAGCAAACCCCCCCAGCTCAGCCGCCGGGAAAACAACATGGAATACACTGACCTGAGGACAGGAGACTTATACCACCAAGATGTAGAGCGGGTAGCGGCGCCTCCAGGCTCCAACATGGTCCTCAGGCCAGGCTAGCAGTTTGGATGGTAGAACTCCCCGGACGGCAGGCTGAGGGTAGAAACGTCCTACT
Organism: Stictocephala bisonia; assembly: GCA_035578905.1. Taxonomy (NCBI): domain Eukaryota; kingdom Metazoa; phylum Arthropoda; class Insecta; order Hemiptera; family Membracidae; genus Stictocephala; species Stictocephala bisonia. Next base: position 332,451 of record JAQJVL010000631.1, read on the forward strand.
CAAGGACCCTGGAGTTTTAGTATGCCTTAGCCGATCATGACGAGATTCTGCAGGCAGCAACCTGCAGACAGAAGACAGGCCAACCTGACCGAAGCTGCAGGAACACGGAACGAAACGGAACTGGGCCAACGGCTACCAAAGTACGCAAAACGCAAGGCAAAAGCGAATCTCAGGCAGCCTTGCAGACAATGACGAAAAAAACGAAACTGTACCGGTCCAAGACCCGGTACGGTTCTTGATCACCTTGTCTAGGGGTAAGCCCCTTTATACGTGCAGATTCGTGAACCTACACTTCCTGATGAAGTAAACATAATTCTAGGTCAAACAAACCATTTCTAAATGTTAATTCTTGCTCACCTTGTCTAGGGGTAAGCCCCTTTATACGTGCAGATTCGTGAACCTACACTTCCTGATGAAGTGAACGTAATTCTAGGTCAAACAAACTATTTATAAATGTTAGTTCTTGCTCACCTTGTCTAGGGGTAAGCCCCTTTATACGTGCAAATTCGTGAACCTACACTTCCTGATGAAGTAAACATAATTCTAGGTCAAACAAACCATTTCTAAATGTTAATTCTTGCTCACCTTGTCTAGGGGTAAGCCCCTTTATACGTGCAGATTCGTGAACCTACACTTCCTGATGAAGTGAACGTAATTCTAGGTCAAACAAACCATTTCTAAATGTTAGTTAGAAATGTTAGTAGTAGAAAAATTTTAAGCCCCAAAAAGTAAAAATTTAGCAAACTTCTGGCAAACCACAATTAAACCGGCAATTTAGCCCAAATCCCATAATTCCACCGGGCCAGGGAGTAAGCCGGAATCCCTGGGCAGCTCCGAATTAAAAGTTAAATCAAAGCACAATAATCCCCTTTTGGTGAAAGTTTAAAAATTAAATAATTTAAAAGAAAATATAACACGGTACCGTTTTAGTAAAAAGTCACTTCACGACCTCCATAATACAATGAACGAAAAATATAAATAACAATCACTAGGCCTAAACATATAAATAAATAACATAACTTAACCATAGGGACCTAACAAATATAAAATCTAAAAGATATAACAACAAATAAAACTAATTAAATAACTAACAATAAATATAAATAAATATTAACACCCAAAAGTTCTTTTTGTATTTCAAGTTTTTCTTTTTTTTTTTTTTTAAATAAAAAAAATATATAAGTCCCCATGGCTGTTTTCTC
>JAQJVL010000631.1:333752-393752 GCA_035578905.1 Stictocephala bisonia
AAGATTTATGAAGGTCAAAAACCTTCTGGAGATGGAACGGGTTGTCTCCACCAATCGTTTGGCTACGGATGGTCACCAGGTTGGACGGGGTATGGGGAAGGTTGGGCAAGGGGAGTCTTCCGGGAGGGTTTGTGGGGTAGTTAGCTGGGAGGTTGTGGTGATAGGAACCAGAGACCAGATGGAGAAGAGTCCGAGGACAGGGTTTGGTGACTGGGAGCGAGGTGATGAAGGTGGTGTCGAACGGGGTGAAGAAGAGGCAGATGAGGAGGCAGGCGATAGGAGCTTGTTCCAATCAGGCATGGCCAAAAGTTGAGGCTTAGAAGAGGTGGGATACTTGGCTGGTTGTATGTGGAGATGCGGAGGTTTGGGGACAGGTTTAGGTGTGGGAATATTAGAGTGGCCGTGCAGGAAATTTGGGAGTGGCAAGGAGCCGGATCTTGACCTTGTAAGGAGTGGGGAGGTGGATGGTCATGTAGGTTTGGGGGCTGGTAGGCCAGAAGGTTGAGGTTTATCCCCCGAAGGGACTGATTTCTTCCTCGTCCCGAGGGACGGGGCCAGAAAGGGTGTGTGAGGATCAGGCAGGGCAGGGGAAGCCTAATAAGGATGGTAAACTAACACCTAAGCCTTACTGAGGGAACGGTAACGTTTGTGAATGTACGAAGTACGGCAAGTCGTTTGTTAAACAATGAATGAACACAGTAAGATCACTAATAAGGAAGGAAAAGAATTCCCTAAGCCTACGCCTATTGCACCAAGGCTTATCGGGGAGGATACCGTGCAGCTAGCTGCTCCTCATCCGGCTATCCGCTGCCCAGGCGAAGTTGGCCGAGGATTGTGACGAAACACCCTCATGGAATCACCAAACTTACCATCTCCCCACTACAGGGAATAACACCCGTGGCATTACACCACGAGTGGTAGACTAGAAGGCCTCGAAGGTCGCAGGATTAATTAATTGTTAACACACCCTCTGAATAAGGGTACTTGAATTGATTATAAATTAGCTATAGGGGACAATAATTAAGACAAATCTGTTCAGTGCTAAGAATAATTTTCATTGTGTGAAAATAAACAATACTTGATTTCTGAATTTATACTTACATTGGCTTTACGTTTGTTTAAAAATTATTAATAAATGTTTTTAAAACTTTGAAAATGAGAAGTATATTACTCTCTGTAGGCTCACCTTTACAAATATGAAGTCAATAAATTATTTAAAGCTTGATAAATTAAAGAAAGTACTCTTTTATTCATTTCTTCTTTGAGTTCTTTATTGGAAAATTTTAACTTATTTAAGAAAATCTCAAAAATTCCAATAAAATATTTTATTGGAATTTTTGAGATTTTCTTAAATAAGTTACTCTTTTATTCTTTTATAAAGAAGCATTTTAAAACACATAAGTAGTAATTTATTTAACTAATTTTCATAATTTTGCAATTTCCTTTTTTACCAGTTTTTCTCGTCCCTTTTTAACTACCACACTTGCTAGTCAACACCAGCAGTGAACAGAATACACATGTCCATCTAGACCTGTTAAAGGAAGTGTTCTAACCGAAACATGAATGCTATACGTATGAGAGGTGAGGCGAAACATAAAGCCCGTCACAAAGCCAGTCGCTTGGTCGTAGAGCACTCAACCCGTATTGACAACGACAGTTGAGACCACTAAAAAGCATTTTCAGTTGAAGGTGAAATACTGTATTGGATATTAAGATACTATTTCGGTTATATTAAAGGCAATATCAAAAAGCTAATCGACCACACTTTAAATTATTTATTTAAACATTTTTGGAATTGTGTATTCTATAACTCGATATAATCTTAGCAAGCCCATATACTGAAGGACTTTCAGAGGGTTAATAACCTACTCCGAGATTATTACCAATACTCTATGGTGGCGTTTGGATATGAAACTGTTTATATTGTAATTGCTGACAGGTTTATTATTTGTTTGGTGTTTCCATAGACGCTAAATTGATATTATTAGAACACGGAAACAGTGGTGTACTTAAAGCTAGGAGGAATTTGGGTTTCCGAATGTGGATTTTCAGATATTTTAATAAAAAAGCACAAGGGTTTATGCTTCATACGTCATTGTTTCGAAATAGCCTAGATTTTGCCTCTGTTATTTGGAATTGAGTTTAGTTAAGTTTGGGAAAGTTTAACCTTAACTTTCACTATGATTTACTAGTAATGTTTTACGATGTGCTTCAAAGCTAGACCACTTCAGTAGAAAGCTACTGGTCTAAGGGTTCTAGGATATATATTTCGCCCGTGTGACCCATTTGTATGTAATCCAGAGGTCAGTTGTGCTAGCAATGAAAAAAGGCTTTACTAACTTTGATTTTTTTGCTAAATATTATAACGAGTTTATAGGGATACTGAAAACAACTTGAAATATTTAATTTGTGATTATACCTACTTTCACCTGGTTCAGCCGCGTTTATCAAGCGTTGAAGTAAAAAACGTTTTGGCTCAATGCTGTGTCAACAGTTTAATAAATAAGATACATTAGCCAATATGTAAGATCTTTGGGATATATGAGTTAATAGAAGCCCTCATAAAAGTAAAATAAAACTAAGGGAAATAAAAATACAAAAGAAAAGTAAAAGTACAAAAGGAAAATAAAACTAAATTAAAGAATATAAGTATTTTTAATGCTGTATAATATGTTCACTAAGACAAAATAGGACACCCAATAATCCATTAAATAATTTACGGAAGAAATATTAATATTTGCTTTGAGTGTCTCGTAAATAAAAATCCTTAATAGTTGAATAGGTAGGTACAAAGTGATTCTTATAACAACTGATTTATTATAAATAAAATAGATCTATTTATTGACAGTTCGTTCATCTACAAACTTAATATTAAGTATATTCTACGCACTCGTCATTTATATTAAATAAAAATATAGACAAATCTTTACCGATATTTTTTAATTTTTACAGTCTCTTGTTAAAATATGAAATGTATTATAATTATAAGTCTAAAAGGGGCACTTTTTATATCTCTAGCAGATAAGATTCGAGAGCTTTATTATAAAATAATAATCAGTTATTTTATAACCCTTTTAATGAATATAAACGTTTTTCCAAAACTTTATCTTACAAAATATTAAAAAACTTCAATCTTGTTAAAAAAGGACATATCGATTGAATTATGTATGTTATAACACACTATTTCTCCTTTGTTATTTCCACAACCTGTACCGTCAAGGACCCTAAGGTTTAGGGGTTATAGTTAAAACATAGTAAGTAGTTCATAGCAAACAAAAATTATTGCATTATGTTTTTTACATTGTTTATTTTTCTATTATTGATTTATTTTATGTTATTAAGATGATGCCTTTCTAAATGTCATTCCTGCCATTTTAGTAAAACTGTTAAAAATACACCTAAAATATATATAATATTGTTAAAGTGTATTTACGAAAAACAAAATATTTATACCTATAAAAGGTAAATACCACTGACTCACTCATCACTGTAACTAAAAAAGTACTCAGCCTATGAGGCTGAAATTTTGTATTGTCAAAGGTTTTATGTTGTAGATGTGCAATAAGAAGGGATTTTGAAAAATTCTTAGTAAATCGAAGATGGCAGCCTTTTGAGAGATAACAATTTTAAATAGACTACCAAAAACAGCTTTTCTATAATTGGTCTGCAACAGCTAAATAAACGATCCTAAAGCAAAACTAACATAATTTTCTGCACCTAATTTGAGACGATCTACAACTTTGGTCCATGACTCTATCTCACCTCCTTCATCCTTAGGAAGAGCTAGAATTTCAATTTGTGCACGTAAATGAAAATGGTTAATTTACAGATGGCCTCTAATAGTAGACACACATTTTTTCTAGTCTGTGAAACTTTGTTATTCAGGAGAACATACTTTATTAAATGGGAAAATATATAATTTAAGATGAACACATGTATAGCCAGGGCATAGGACATGGCTAAACATGGCTAGAAATACGATATTTCACTAATTCAGAGTCAACTACAGTAATTTGTGCCCTCTAAAAGTAGACTTACAGATTTGCCTAGACTTTGAAATTGTTTTATCTAAGATAACAAATTGATTTTAAATAGAATATTTTAAATGTATATATATATATATATATATATATAAACAGCCATTTACCAGGACACTATTTCTTTATAGTATACGTCCAATTTTGTACATAGGTTTATTTTGGTCCCTGGAGTTCACTAAGAAAATATTTTCCTCTCCGACCCCAGGAATCCGTCCCACTGGCCTCCAAAATTTCCATGGTATTCTTATGGAGCTATATTAATTGATTGAACTATTTGATTAACAGCTGTTAAATAAAACCAAATTGAATAACATTGTGGTAGACTAAACATTTAAAATTAAAATGTAAATTATACATAACATCAGCTGTTCTAAATTAGATATTCGATTAAATCATTGTTTTAAAAAAGGTATTTACTTAATTTTGTAGTGTTATTGACTTTGTTGAAAGTTTTACTTATATTTTGATTGCAATAATTCAATCTGACAGCACATTTCAATTATATAATCAAATTCAACATTATGATCAGCGGGGAGGGGTTGCAGCTATTTATAATATAAAAATATAATATCATGAAATTAAGTTAAAATAAAAATGTATTTATTTTAGAGTTAAAATAAAAATTTATTTATTTTAGAGTTAAAATATAAAAATTAACTATATTTACTGATGAATAAAATAGTGTATTTATTTGTTCTCGTGCCTAAATGGCAATTTTAGACTATTGCAGATATATGAACACATTTTTCAACAACTTTAGTAAGACGTATCTGCTTTGAATCAGAGAAAATAACAAAGAATAATTGTTAACAAGTAAATGGTTGAACATTAAAGGTTTGAAATCCTTCGTTAATACTTCTTATACTATAATGAAATATATAAATGCATAGAACTGTTGGGTTGGAAATAGTTTTTTGGCATTGGATTTTTAATGATTGTTTCGTCTCATTTTCAGTCATTATAATGATTTTATTAGTTTTCGTAAACCTGGTTATGACCATATTACGAGATTGGTATATGCATATTTGTGTATTATTCAGGCTCTAAAATATAATAGAAATGGCATAAATAGTATAGAAAATTACCATTTAAGTAGATGTTGGTGAAGCCCTTTCAAGTGCATTATATCGGCTATATATATATCACAATAAGGATTGGGTGATAAGAAATAAAACAACTGCAACACAATTAGTGACAGGATTTATACCTAATTAGGCTACCACTGGATCAGAACAGATCAGTTGAATCAATTGAACCACTTTATGGAAGTTACCTTTCCAGTAACATACATTTGAAACCTAATCTAATTCTGTCTGTTATAATTACATTATATTTTTTTACATTAAACATTTGTAATATATATATATTTAAATACATATTTCATTAAGTATCTTCATTACACCATGTTAATAAATATTGGAAATCATTAAACTTTCAAAACACAGGTAATTCGTTTATATGTTCAAGTGTGGAAATATTTAGGATCTATATTTCCAGTAACAGCCTCGTCAAGGAGCCCTCTACATTATTTACAAGATAACCAGACGTTTCGTCCATATTGTAATGTGACAATCCTGAATGTTATATCTGAGACTGCCAGTCCTGTATTAAAATTTAAGGAGTTTTATTACAGTTTAAATTACTAAATTCGAGACACCATTTTATATGTGTCACAAACAAACATATAATGTTAAACTGGGTCAAAGACAAGTGTTTAAAACATTTACCTTTTTATCAATTGCATAATTTGTTGTTATTTAATAAATTGTTATATTAATTTATACCTATTGTGTTTAAATAAAAAACCAGACATATTCATAATTATAATTTATATTTAGCAATAATTTTAACGTTTATAATGTCGTAACAGATGAATAAAGAATTATTAAAACGTAAGAAATTAAATAGTTAAAAACAATTCATAGAAAATATTATATACCTTTTTATTTTTGTTATAATAGAGTCAGGTCAAGATATACGGGTAATGGAAAATGTATTGGATCGAGGAAACGCCACCAGCAGACTTGGCTGTATATAACAGTCTGCATTTTACATACACTTTGGCAGTGTGCCACCAGGGTACAAGCTGAATGGCATTACCAGTTGCCAGTAGCTTCTCAGAATACTCCTGTGACGTAGAGAATGTCAAATAAACGTTATATTAGTTAAGATAAAGAAGTGCATCATGCATTAAGATTTATTACCAACTTACATTGGAGCATGTAATTACACAAAAGATAAAGTATTTATTTCTTTTTGAATTACTGTATGTGGATTTAAAAATATAATTTTTACTAACTGTACTAATATCCAAATATTTTTGTTCTTTAATCATTTTTACAAGAGTGTTTTCAATAGTGCAAATAGTGTATGTTGTTTGTCTTTAGGTTTTATATCGATCGTTTTTATGTACTTTTATATTTAGGCATTCTTTTTTTGAAATCACAAATAATCGTAAAACCAAATATTTGGAATGGTGGCTAATTAGCCAAGACTTGGGATAACTTTAATACATTAAGGCCACTTTCAGTAACTATAGCTTAAGATAGCTAAATTGTCTTAATTTAGCTATATTAAACAAGCCAAATGTTCATTTTTCTAGGACAAACAAACCATTTCTAAATGTTAGTTCTTGCTCACCTTGTCTAGGGGTAGGCCCCTTTATACGTGCAGATTCGTGAACCTACACTTCCTGATGAAGTGAACATAATTCTACGTCAAACAAACCATTTCTAAATGTTAGTTCTTGCTCACCTTGTCTAGGGGTAGGCCCCTTTATACGTGCAGATTCGTGAACCTACACTTCCTGATGAAGTGAACATAATTCTAGGTCAAACAAACCATTTCTAAATGTTAGTTCTTGCTCACCTTGCCTAGGGGTAAGCCCCTTTATACGTGCAGATTCGTGAACCTACACTTCCTGATGAAGTGAACATAATTCTACGTCAAACAAACCATTTCTAAATGTTAGTTCTTGCTCATCTTGTCTAGGGGTAGACCTCTTTATACGCACAGATTCGTGAACCTACACATCCTGATGAAGAGCAACATCAGTTTCTAGGCCGAGAATTTATCAATCCCCACGAACAGCGTTGAGCTGTGTGCTCAGTTTAGATTTTTAGCCTATTAGCAGGTTTTCGAGATTCACCTTCAGGCTAAAAATTTCTATATTTTTGGTGGGCAAGCGCCGAGAACTTTATTCAGGCTAGAAATTTCTATTTGGCGGGCAAGCGCCGAGCTCTCCGGTTAGGCTAGATTTTTAACATGTTAGTCCTCTTTATACATTAGACTAAATATTTTTACATTTGCCGGGCAATCCCGGTGATATATTTCTAGGATATAATTTTAGACTTAAGCAGATTTTAAAGATTCATCTTTAGGCTAAAAATGTCTATATATTTGGTGGGCAAGCGCCGAGAAGTGCGGTCAGGCTAGATTTTTAGCCTGTTAGCAGGTTTTCAAGATTCGATTTTAGGCTAAATGTTTTATGTTTGCTGGAAAAAGGCTGCTAATATGTTTTTAGGCCATTTATTTCAACGCCCCTACGCCCTGGAGCGATATCTGGGCCCTAGCCGGACTTTTTGCCTGATACGTTCACTTTTAGGGTTTGGCCAGTGACCAAAATATGTGAAAAATCTAAACAATTCGCCTAAAAGGAAAATTTTTATAATTATCAGCCAATTCTAGGTTTAATTCATATTTCACCTTTACTTGTGGCTGTGCCCGTGCAGATTCTTCCTCAAAAAATATTTGTCAGCAGTAAAAATTTTCCGTTTGGCGGATGAGAATTTGGTTTTCAGGTAGAATATCTTAAAATTTCTCCGGTATTGTTTTAAATGAGTTTCAGACTATTTAGAGCATTTTACCAAAACATATTTTTCATCAGAAAAATGTTCTGTTTGGCAGTAAAACATTTGGTCTTCGGATAGAATTTCAAAAATTATCTCCAGTAGTGTCAGAAATGTGTTATAGACCATTTATAGCAGTTTACAAAAAAACATGTTTCAGTAGAAAAAAATTATGTTAGCGGGTGATAATTTAGTTTTCGAATAAAATTTCAAAATATTTTTCCGGTAGGGTCAGAAATGTATTTCAGACTATTTAGAACATTTTACCGAAAAATAATGTTCAAGGGAACAATTGTTCAGTTTGGCTGGCGAGTACTTAGCTGTCTTGCCAAAGTTGTCAGCCCGGCCGGCCTAGAGCTTAGCAAGTAAATAAAATTTGTCTTCAGGGAGAATTTCAGAAAATTTCTCAGGTAGTGTTAGAAATGTGTTTCTGACTATTTAGAGCATTTTACAAAATAATAATTCTAGAAGAAAAACTTTCAGTTTGTTGGGCGGGAATTTTGTCTTCGGTGAGAATTTCAAAACATTTTTTATCTGGTACTGTCAGAAATATGTTTCAGAATATTTAGAGCATTTTACCAAATCATATTTTTCAAAGGAAAAATGTTTCAGTTTAGCGGGAGTATGCCGAGCTGTCCTGCCAGTTTTTTTTGGCCTGGCCGGCCTAGAGTTTAGCAAGTAACTCAAATTTGGTCACTTCGGACAACATGAAAATTTCTCTGGTATTGTCAAAAATGTATTTCGGAATATTTAGAACATTTTACAAATAAATATTTTTCAGTTTGGTGAGTGACCGCCCAGCTGTTCTGCCAAAATATTCAGCCTGGCTGGGTTTTGCAATTAACTCAAATTTGGTCTTCGGGGAGAATTTTTAAAAAAATGTCTCCGGTAGTGTCAAAATGTGCTTCGGTCTATTTAGAACATTTTATAAAAAAAATTTCCAGGGGTAGTGTCAAAATGTGCTTCGGTCTATTTAGAACATTTTATAAAAAAAATTTCCAGGGGAAACATTTTTCAGTTTAGCGGTTCAGAGTCGAGCTGTCCTGCAAAATTTTACAGCCTGGTCAGCCTAGAGTAACTCAAAATTGGTATCAGGGAGAATTTCTGGAAGATTCTCCAGTATTGTTAGGAATGTGTTCAGACTATTTAAAGCATTAGACCAAAAATTATTTGTCAGGGGACAAATTTTCTGCTTGGCGGGCGAGAATTTGGTCCTTGGGGTGAATATCAAAATATTTTTTCGGTAGCATTAAAAATGTGTTTCAGACTACTTAGAGTATTTTACAAAACAAATATTTTTCAGGGGAACATTTTTCTTTTAGGTGGGCGAGTATATTGGTCTTCGGCGAGAATCAACAACATTTCTCCGGCTCAAACATTCAACTATTTAAAGCATTTTACCGTAAAAATATTGTTCAAGGGAAACATTTTTCAGTTTGGCGAGCAAGTGCCGAACTGTCCAACGGTTTTAGCCTGGCCGGCCTAAAGTTTAGCAAGTAACTCAAATTTGGTCTTCAAGGAGAATTTCCGACAATTTCCGGTAGTGTCAGAAATGTGTTTCGTACTACATAGAACATTTTACCAAAATATACTTTACCGAGGAATCTTTTTCTGTTTGGTGGGCGAGCGCCGAGCTGTCGCACCAAAGTTTCTGGCCTGGCCGGGCTAGAGTTTAGCAAGTAACTCAAATCTGGTTTCGGGCAGAATTTCTGAAAACTTCTCCGGTAGTCAGAAATATATCGGGCTGCCCGGCCTAAAGTATTGAAAGTAACTTTAATTTGAAGTTTGGGGAGAAATACTGAAAATTCACCGGTTGTGGCAGATATGTCTTTCGGACTATTTAGATCATTTTACAAAAAATATATTTCCGGGGAAAATTATTTTTTTTTTTTTTTTGCGGGCTGATTTCATTTAATTGGATTCTTTTACTTGGTCAGGACCAAGCTGGTGTTAGTCAGGAGCCCCAACAGCTATGGAAGTGTCATCTGCAAAGAAACTAAGAAGACAGAGGTCATTCATAAAAAGGAGAAAAAAGGAAGGGGCTTAAAATATATCTTTATGGCTTCCCTACATGAGTCATAGCGCTAGAAGAAGTTACCACATTTAGCATCCATCCCTTCCTACAAATGGCATCCAAACAGCTACACTTCGATCTCTGAGGAAAGTAGAGGCCCAACTATAAGCAGGATTCTTAACTCCAGATTTGAAAGCTTTTTGAGAAGCCTTTCATGGTTTACAAGATTAAAGGCCTTCGTTAGGTCAATAGAAATGCCAAGGCTTAGCTTTTTTGAATATAGATCATTAACGATAGCAGATATTAGTGAATGTACAGTATATAATCTGGATATTTGCTTTATAAACCCATATTGATGTGGAGTCCATTAGGTTTTTTTCTAATGAATCGGAGAAGCCTGCTAAGAAACAACTTTTCTAGAACCTTCGAAAAGTTAGAAAGAATCGACCTGTACTGATTACAATCGGACTTGCTCCCTTTCTTATGAACTGACTGAATGATTGCATGTTTCAACACTAAAGGAAATTTGCCATTTTCGAACGAGATGTTACATAGGTATGTTAGAGCTGAAACTATGATGTCGATTATATGTTACAATAATTTGGTTGAATTCTGGTCAGGCCCTGATGACTGTATACACTTCAGATCATTGACAATGTTAATAATTTCCTTATCTGTAACCGGAGAAAAGAAGAAGGTTTGGAGGCAGTTTATATGATTTAGAGAGTCAGAAATAAAGTATTATCCTGAGCCGAAATGTGTTTAGTGGCCGTGAAAAACTTACAAAACCTACTGACCACCTGTTCAGGATGCTCAATATTATTACCATCTTTGTCAAAGAACTATATTTTCGTTCTCTCTACTGGATTAAGATTGAGAATCCTTTATGACATTCCAGAATGCCTTTGATCTATTTGGGTCGCTTGAAATTTTATCGGAAATTATTATAGCTTTTTCCCTAGGAATATGCCTCCTATGTTCACTTTTATTTTTTTATAAGAAATCCTAGGATGCTGGGAAGCATCCAGGTCCTTACTAGTACTAAACAAGTCTCTCAGCTCATCTCTCTCCCGTAAGACCTGAGAATTTAGATTAGGCCTGGAGAATGGTTTATTCTTGCGAGTTGTTGATTTGAGTAGAGAGAATGCAATATTAAACAGAATTTCAATGCTGTCATAAAGTGTTCAAAGCCTATATCAATATCCTGGGAATTGAAGATATCATGCCAGGATTCTCTTACTAGAAAGTGTCTAAAAGTGTAGATGTTTGAGAGTGAACATTTTCGGGTAAACTTAAAAAAATATTTATAATTTGGAATCTGGACATTCAATATGGGCTACTTGTCCATGGTGATCTGAAACAGCTGTGACCACAACATCACTACGAATTATTTCTTTATAGATGTTTGTAAAAATGTTGTCTATACCAGTTTTAGAGTTTTTAATTTCTCTCGTATAGGTTGTAATAAATAGTTTTTTAATTAGCACAATACGTGTTGGTACATATACAGTACAAGTAAACGTCACACAACACAAATTTATTACAATATAAGCACAAAATGCACAAAAATATTACAATACAAGCACAAAATGCACAAATATTATGGTGATCGATTTCGGTGAACCACGCTCACCTTCCTCAGACCAGAGGGATTCACAAAAGAATGGAAAACGGTGTTCAACAACTCAATTTATAGGCCTATGATCACGTGACCCCATTGGCTGGAATCGTCAAAATGGCGGCTGCTGTGATATTATTGGTTAATTCCTATTGTCTGTTACTTCTCTTCTTTACGCAAGCTCGGCAAATACGTAAAGAGGAAGACACTCAGGATCAAATTCTTTAAATTGTGAACCACTTCTGTTCCACAGTGAATTACTTTTTGTCACTTTATTCCTCTTTGTTTCACTACCAACGTTATGTCGTAACCGAACAGCAGTCTTGTTTCCCTTCACTTGTTCTTTTATTTGTCTGAGTGATATTACTGAGACTCAGACAAATACAGTAATATCATATTTTAAAATGTGTACGTGAAAAGTAAATGGTATTTGACTTACTCGCCTAACCACCCATTCAGATAAAGTGGTATTGACCTACCTGCCCACCCATGCACGTACACACACACACACACACACACACACACACACACACACACACACACACACACACACACACACACACACACACACACACACACACCCTCCTTAATATTTGTGCATTTTGTGCTTATATTGTAATATATTTGTGCATTTTGTGCTTATATTGTAATAAATTTGTGTTGTGTGACGTTTACTTGTACTGTAGGTTGTAATAGTATACCTCTGAAAATAATTGTTCAGGTTCAATATGGCGCCTGAAAAAAGTGCGTATGATTTAAAGACTTTAAATTCAGGATTTATTGGTAACCTAATTAACCCACATAAAAAATGTTTTTTCCATATATAAGAAATCAAGAAATGTCACTTTTTAAGTCTCACTAGCCACTATACTGAAAACCACGTCGGATATAAAAATCAAAAATATATAGTTGATAGTTACTATGCACACCTTAGAAACCCAAAAATTTGCAAAAGTAAATCCCTGATACCACTCTGTAGCCTACTTCTTGCGCAACTTAGTAGGTCCAACATTTTGACACTACTGAATTTACAAACCTCACTATCAAAGAGTAAATGCGTATTAGGCCGTAAAAACTACCTCTAAAGAGGAAAGACGTTTCAACAATGAGTCAAACGCGTATGGTCTGCTAGTGGAGGTAGTTCAGTAAAGTCCGATCGTACCGGTCGTCAACCCTAGACCTAGTACGACATAATTTTTATTCGAAAAGACCGAAAATAATACCCGTATATGAGCCCGTTTAGACCTCCCCTTCTTTGACCTCCTGTACAGGCTCCACCATAGTTCAGGTCAGGTTTGCTTTTAGCGCAAAAGTCTTAAAGTATCACCCACTCACACCTTGTCAAATTTCGGCTACCTACGTTAGTTGCTTCTATGCCTCGTGTTCCCTGTTGGTGGGATATATTAAATTGATATATATCACTCAATAATATTTATACTATTATTTATAAAAGGCTCATGATATATCAAGGTCAATTTATAAATAATGAACACAAGGCAAGAAAAAACGAAACAAGTAAGCAAAACCATGGCTTAAGAGACACACTTTAATTAAGTCAACATCGCTTTAACTGAGGAAAGTCGTAAAGATGTCTTGAGTTTGCCGTGTCTTCTGCGACATCTTGAATAGTTAAACCACTTTAACGTTGACACATTCACAACCCACCAACCGTGACAAACTCTGGGCTTGATGGCAAGATGTATATAGAGCGTACAAAGTTTGGATCTCTTGTTGATCAATACTTCGTGAAAGAAACATCAATCCTGTGGTAAATATATCCTACATCTGGTTTTTAAATATAGTTAGTTATCGGTTATTTTATTTGTTTTTATATCACATTTGTCAAATTTCGTAAAAGTTTGTCTACATATTTGCGTTAAATCTTGTTCTAAAAATACTCAATTGAAAGTATAGTGTTAGAAAAATATTGATGAGTGGTAAATGGATTTTGTAAATATAGATGACTATACCAATCAATCCAATCATTGACACTATACAACTTTCAGGTTTAAAATATTTATTTTTGTACAGTAAAAATACTATTTCCCATATAGATGCACTATCGACTTATCTTCCAGGGTGACTAAACAATACCAAAATATATTTATGATTAGTTTTTTAATAGTTGTTCTCTTTCTTACACGTAAGAAAATTATTGTATTAAAGCAACTTATTTTAATAATGTTATTCTACACAACATACGACTTACTAATAATGTTATTCTACACAACATACGACTTACTAAATAATGTTATTCTACACAACATACGACTTACTAATAATGTTATTCTACACAACATACGACTTACTAATAATGTTATTCTACAAAACATACGACTAACTAATAATGTTATTCTACACAACATACGACTTACTAATAATGTTATTCTACACAACATACGACTTACTAATAATGTTATTCTACACAACATACGACTTACTAATAATTTAAAAAAAAGTAGGTTAGTTAATCAAAATGTTTAACTTGTTTGAATTGTTATACTAACTATCGTTATATTAACAACTTAAACACATTTTCATATTGAATTCACATAAAAAATAATTAGTAATTCTATGTTAACGAGCTGCTTTCGTCTGATTTATTGTTACAGTTCGTAGTAAAAGCATTGTATTTTTTAAATGGAAGGACATAGAAGAAGGGAGTTAAGGCGAACGAAACTATTGATAAGTTTAGTTATTAAATTAAGCTTACAGAAGGAAAGTCCCTTTTACATTTCTGGGCTGAATAGTAAATTATCTTATTTTCTTCGAAGACAGGGTTATAAAATGGCCGACATTTAAGTCACAAATGTACAGAGATAAATAACTAAAACTTCAGCTCCGTTTGAACAAGTTTATACCCGAGCAAAGTTTTAAAATGCAAGTTCAGAGAATGTCTAAGTAAACAAACAAGAACTTAGTCAACATAAACAAAGAATAATGGTCGTACTTTAAAGAATAAACCAACTTATTTTTTCTCCTATATGTGTTGTTCTTTATTCTTTCATCATTTGTATTTGAAATTTACAAAATTATCTAAGAGCAACGTCAATATTTATGAAAACTGTTCCATTCTAAATAATTTTAGAAAAGGATATATTCCTTCCTGCGTCATCACCTATACTCCATTCAACGTTCGTGTACTGTCAGTTGGAGTTGCCGTAAGCAATGTAAATAAAATGGGATTTACAGCACTACCGTATAAAGATTACATGGATACGTGCCTAGTTTATCTTTATCTCAACATTTCTGGACCGATTGAAGTGAAATAAGATGTAATCTATTTGTATTCTGTGGGTATACAAAGCCACACATTCAAACAAGCTACAATAACGTGCTATTCTTAGTCAGCATTTTTAGCTATTATTCAATTGATTCGTTATTTATGAACCGATTCGCACGAAACAAAGTGCAGTCATTTTGTAGTTACTAATCCAATGAGATAGTACTCACTATCAGGCTATACCTAATGTGAGTCATTCCTAAAACTTTGATAACATTTTTATTTATAATTTGATTGAATTGAAAATAAATTATATTTTTGTCTAGTTGGTCTATCCATAAATCTTTTAAAATGCGCTACAATTCCTTGCTGTGTCAGCATATTCAGTTATTATTTAATATCTCAGTTACTTATGAACTGATTCTTACCGAATGAAATGCAATCAATTAGTATTTAGTAATTCTATAAGATAGTACTCTTTACTATACTGTTACCAATACAAAATATATATTAAACTTCAATAACATTTTTATTTATAAGAAGATTGTAATGAAACAAAAATCATCCTATGTATTTGTATCTTGTCACTCTATCTAAACTCACCTTTAAGTAGGCTGTATATAATACTTAACATACTTATACAAGATGTGTATTTTTAGAAGGAAGTGTATATCCGTCGTTTATGAGCCGATTTTAGTGAAACAAGGTGCATTATATTTCCATCCTGTGGATCTATCTAAACACACGTTCAAATAGGTTGTATCACTTCATTGTACATAGTACTTCTAGACTGCATAGATCTCGGCTAAATACAATGGATATTGACAGTTCTGAAGAAAATCAAAGTCGTGTTGTTAGCTCTACAACTTGGAAATCAAGGCAAGGCAGTGATGTAGTTGGAGATCGACCATCAGAACATACACAGATGCAAGTGATGAAGGTTAGCAGTTCAGTTGTATGCGGAAGCTTTCATTATATCTCTGACTGGCTTTTAACGTCTAGGCTCTGAGGGTAGTTTAAGACTGAGAGCTGAGGGAAAGTACAGAAGCCTCCACCACTTCCCCCTCGATCATTTACCAAATAAAATCTTCCATTACTTCACCTCACTTCCACCTATTTACTTGCACAGGTAACATCTATCAATGATAAAGATGAATACTAAATTGATGAATATTATGATTGAGTCAAGGTTTGTAAAACTCGACTGAAGTTTAGAGACTAAAGAAAAACTTGGCAGTAAGGCTAAAATACAACACTGCAACTGGAAGGTTTGGTACGCATTTTGTTGAATGTTTGTTAACAAATCTTAATTCTTTTGTTTGCAGCAGTTAAAGACATTATGAATACTCTTTTTTCCTATAACTTTAAAGTATAGGTCGTAGAGAGTGTGGCGAAGAAGTTTACAATACACAGATAATCAAGTTGAAAGAAAGTGACGAAGCACCAACCAGAAGAATTCGAGCAAAAACAATATAGTTATTAAGTTTGATTTCAAAATAAATCAATAAATACAAATAGTTTTCTTACACAGAAAACCTTCTGTGCAAGAATCCATTTTTTTCAAACAACCATAATGTCCTTGACTCCCTTCACACCCACCCATGACGTCACACCCACCCATGACGACATACCCCACCTATGACGTCACACCCCAATCATGACGTAACACCCACCCATGATGTCAAAATCACTCACACCAGGGCCTGACGTCACACTCATGACGTCATAGGCCCCCAAAGCATCATTTATATCCATTACAAATTGCTGAATCAGCTGTTTGTACTACTTTATACTAATATATAAAGCGTTTTTTAAATCTACTCTATAAACCCTCTCTCTCTCTCTCTCTCTCTCTCTCTCTCTCTCTCTCTCTCTCTCTCTCTCTCTCTCTCTCTCTCTCTCTCTCTCTCTCTCTCTCTCTCTCTCTCTCTCTCGCTCTCTCTCTCTCTGACACTAACATATAAATTGTTTCCTACTATTCATATAATCACTGCACTATTACACCAATTTAATACAGAACAAAACCGGCCTATAACATTATTTGAGTAATGTAACATCACTCTGTAATAGGTGAAATCTGATTATTTCTTGTATTTTTATTTTTGTAAATTTATCATTCATTCTAACGGATTTTTCTTGGAAGAAAAGGTGTACTGAAAAGGATTATTTGCCATAATAACATAGAATTGAAATGGGAAATGTCCCAAAGAATAATTATGAAGTTGACAAATCAAATACATTGCACTATTCAATTAATTGTACAAATTAAACATCCAAATCAGAATTCATATAGTGTTTTCAACAATTAACTTCTAGTAAGAAAACACGCTAAAGTTATATCACATTGTTTTGTTTACAGTACAACATTAAACTTCACCCACTGCCAATCTAAGTGTTGTTGAGGAAATAGGGCATATAGTAGAGAACAGGAATGTTTTGGCAAACGGGATAAAATTATCTACAAACTTTCACCTAGCGTTTCTGTTCTAGCAAAATTCCGCTGTTATTGTATTCATATTTTCCATTGTAATTCATCCTTACGTAATATTATAAGCTGCATTTTTAATTTTTAAAATGCACATAAATACATGTATTGTTTTGTCCTTCGTTTTTGTTTTTCTTGTTTACAATAGAACCTCACCAACAAGTTTTGCATAGCTTGGTGAGGCCTAGATTTCCTTCACTTAAAAGTAATATACAAATAGTAACAGCACTCACAACGTACTAAAAATAAAAACCCCACTGATATTAAGGTCACACATGATAAAATATTATGTTGCGTCAAACCCCCAACTAACATAAAATATTGATAATAGTTGTTAAGGCTAAATCCTGGACACCCATAATATAATCACTACATTAGATTAGGGTTCCTACTTAGTTTGAGTTAACAGTTTTTAACAGCAAGTATATATCCACTTTCACCTACAGGCTATCACCTAACATTGCACTTAAGAGTTTGAACGTTGTTTTAGGCTCAACAAGTATTTACACACACACTTAAACAAAGTTATTCATTACTAAGGGGAATTCCTTTATCAAACCTGAGGAGGTTTACAATTAGTCGTACCTTGTATTTAGATTATATATATTAAATTGATATTAATGATAATTCCTTAAGATTATCAATGTAATAATCGACGTAGCTGTTTATTAATTATATTATCGTTTCATTAAGTCTAGACACTTTCTATAAATATACGTTTGTAATTGTTTTAAAATACAAACATAATTTAAGATATAAATATAAAACTAGTTTCATTGTGTATATTAACATATACGTAAAATCTATGAAATGTTATATAAAATATACCCAATCTCAGCTCAATCATTATATAGTTATTGATGTTTTAAATATAATCTAATATTATATTTAATGCCGTAAATGTATCAAACATTCCAGAAAATACAATTCGTTATTTCATAAGGTCTTTTAGTAACAAAGTTACCATCTTTAAGCTTTACACAAACCAAATTATTGTTTTAAATGATTTGGAAAACATATCTATACTAAAGGACACCCCTGCACGCTCTATCAGTAATTCTGCAACTTTCCATGTTGGCAGAGAGCTTACAGTTTGTACACTGTTTCTTTATGTCTTAGATAGGGCAACCAAAGTATTTTGATCTTGATAAAGTACTCCTAAAGGGTAGAAAACACCCATAAAAATTTGTTCCATAAGGATAGGATTGGGTAAATTAATAACAGCTGTTTACTAAATAAACAAACATGTTCTTAATTTTTAATGTTTTAATTTGGATTTCCGAGTAAATATTTAAATGTTGATGTACATTTTAAAGATACATTATTATTAGAATATATTTTAAAACTTATTTGCATTACATTTGAAAAAGATCCATAGGGTAAATAAGATATTTGCGAAAGATATTTAAGAAAGAAAATTGTGACTTTGTTACCAAAATTGTATTTGATGGAGTGTTTGATACATTTATATCATTAAATTATAAATCCACGAAGAAAAGAGCTTAAATATTAATTACATTTTAAAAGTATTTTTTAATCTTTACTTTATTTTCTAAACATATGAATAAGACCAGTTATATTAAGTGTTTGGTTTTTGATTTTTGATAGAATATTTTGGGTTTTTTCTTTGATGAAGAACAAAGAGAGTCTTCAAAGTCTAGCAGTATTATTGCTCGCTGAGCTCTGACATGGCTTGTTCAACAACATAAGAGCTGAATTGGAGATCGGTGGGAGAACGACTGCCTAGTAGAGCCAGTAAGCCTTTTACGACCTCACTCCCTACGTCAAACAGTGTGTTTGAGCACTCTATTTGGTCTGTTCGTAGTAGCAGAAGGATGGTAGTTCCAAGTCAGCTAAAATCCAGGATTACTACTAGACATTTATCTTACTCGGCAATTCCAAGTAGAACTCCGTTGAATTATGGACTCCTCAGATCAGAGCTCCAATGTCCCTTTTCCTCGTACATGGCAAGAATATGGTTTTCTCGAGATTGACTGAAATTTCTTCCCTATTACACCATCTACTTCCCTGTTTCAAGCTTTTAGTCATGATATCTGAATTACAGTAAATTTGGGCGACAATCAATGCTATGTCATTATTTATATCCCTGTATTAAAACACCGGAATCAGTTAATGAGCTAAAAATAACATCAAACTCTGTGGACAGGACCCCAAACTTTGGACATATCCTCACCGTCTGAACCTGTTTGTATAGTCGAAAGGGAGGCACTGACCTATCTGCGCCAAATCATAGAATATGTCCATTTGTGTCTTAATCTTAGCTTAAACAAGACATTTTAGAACACACTTATATGTTTCGTGAATGATTTAGGGTTGTTTCACTGAGAATTGTGCTTTTTAACAGTTGAGATAAGCAGAATCTAAGAGGCTGACTTTAAATGGTCATTCAGGCTTTCATGAGCACTAAAATTCCACAATCTGAATCAGACACTGTTTGATAGCCTTTAGTATTACTAATTAGAAAATTTGTTTTCGTTTGTTTTTCCTTTGTGACAATAGATTGACTGTAGTTTGGATGGATTGTTGGTTGTTTGCATTGATCGATAAATAAGCTCTTTGGGATAAGTTAATCTTTTAGAATCCAAGTATTTTCATTAATAAATGCAAACTTTTAATCCGTAAACTCAGGCCAAAATTAGCTTTTTTGGATTTATCAATAGAAAGTTTCTTTTTACCAATTCAAAAAGTGTTTATGGTTTCTTAATGAAAACCTGGGCTTGAAAAAAAAAATATTCTTTTTTCAATAAAATATATTTATAAACAATGTCATTACTAATTTGAATTTCTCATAGCAAACTGAAGAAAGATAGTGAATAGGTGAATAGATGTTGAGCTGTTTACTAAGAAACAATTTATAAAGAGTTGATATAACTATAATTGACAGTATCGACTTTAATCTCTAAATAAAATTGCATAATTATTTACTGCTCCTAAAGGTATAACATATATTTCCTAGTAACCAATATTTAAAAATGGAATAACACTGAACTTATATTTACAAAGCAACACACAAATATTTCCTGTGTATATTTATTAGTGATTTTAATCCATAACCTTCTCACCATATATATGAACAATCGCGAAATGTTCTTATGTAAGGAATTATGGCTGACCCACCCTACTTAAATGTATACATGATTCGTTGTAGCAAAGTTGTTACCTCAAACTTATCATCTTCCCATAACTCTCTAAGAAGTCTAGTAATCCATTTTTGGTAAGTATTCGTATGATTTAGATGTTGTATGAGCTAAACATTGACAAGTTCTTGTGACTATAGAAATAATAAATCGCGTAATAAATCTTTTTTAACATGCAACCAATTATTGTTTTATAAATGATGTAATTTCTTATTTATTTAATACTTATGTTATTGTTATCCGATCAACCATCCATAACAGTATTTCGTTATACATGAGTTTCCAGAAATATTTGTATAGGCCTATATAATTAATTGCTTACCTTCTCTCCAAGAATATTAGTTATCAAAAAACAAATGTTTTTTGAAATTGAAACTGTGACTAGATTATAATTAAATATGTCAACAAAAGAAGTTATATTGCTAAAAAAGAAGGTGACACTCCGTTTCCATTGAGATTCTAATTTTGAGAGTTTATATTACTTTTATTTTCTCAAGTAATCTTCTACCGTCTTTTAACTCAAAGACACGATTCATAGTTCTTTCTCGAAGCATCTCATTTCTGTAATATTCAATACACTAATATTCAAGTAACAATAAGCCAGGAATTTTTATTGTATTTTTGGTGGATATTAAAGAAATTGAATAATCTATAAATAAATCGTTCTATATATATGACAAATATATTGTTTCTTATTTAGTTATTACAATTTTTACCATACCGTTCATAACTAAAAATGTATGCTCCAAGATAATAAGAAAATTAGCAAATGTTAACATGCAAAATCAAGTTATAGTACTCTACTCTTACCCAAAACTACTAATTCCGTGTGTTCTAGTTTGAATATATTATTTTAATTACTATTCAGAATATTTTATCCGATACCTAGACACGTTTTTAGTTCAATCGGAAGCAAAGGACTCAGACTATTTTTGATGGTTTTGAATATATTCATTAATGTTTGAAAACTATTCATTCACATACTATATAAAAACACGATTATAAAATAATTAAAAAAATATGTTGGAGTTTAACAGTTTTTTGTTAGTTTGTTATCAAAACAAGTATGTAAAAGGAAACAAATACATGAAACTTTGATTTACTTATCATACCTCAAATATTCAAACAGTAATCCTTATAAAAGTGGAATGACCTAAAATTACAATTTAAAATTAGGGTGGATAACCAGATTAATTAAAAACATAAACCGTCTTATTATAAAAATACACCAGCCATTAGTCGGTTTTCTCCTGTTTTAATTTTAAGAGAGGTGGAATTTGTAAAATTATGACCAAAATATGTAATAAGGAAATACCAGCAGTAATGTAATTTTCTTATATTCTTGGTAAGAATGTAATTATTCTGGGATTACATTCTTTTCATAACTAATACGTAAAGGGCTCTTCCCAGAAAAATCTACAGGTATTGCTCTAAGTGGCACGTGTCATATTCAATAAGTGAATATGAACATACCTATTAAATCTACGCTATTCTATATTTAGAATATTCTATATTAGAAACTAGTTTTAGACACACATATTCTATACAAAACCAATAGTGCTGGAGTTATTATTATTTTTTTTAGATTAATGTTGAAAAAAATAGAACATATTGGTGGCGTTAAAATTCCTATAATTTTATATTTATTAGTAATGCTTGTTTAGCTTCATACTTTCTTTTTAAGAACATTTTATGGGATTAAAGCATCTTAAATGTGTATTATAGGGTACAGGTTTGTTTTATAGGCCTATATTACTGAAATGTCATACTCTTAAAAAATACATTGATAAATATATGATATATACACGCTCTTACCTCCTTCCTAAGTCATTGAGTGCCGTAAAATGTTCTTTGAAATTTATTTAAACAGAGATAAAACTATGAATAAATATGACAACAAAAGAAGGCATATTGTTCAACAGGAAGGTGACACTTAATTTCAGTTCACTCAATGTACTTGTGTAACTTGAGTGAATGGGTGGGTGGAAGGTTCCCAACTGCAGTATTGGATGCGGGATGGTATCAACCAATTAACGTGTCAAAAAAAACTTTAAAAAGTACATATCAAGATTTTATAGGAATTTAATGTAAAACGTGAATTCGATACGATGTGCAACATTTAGTAAAATGTCAAGTATTTTATCGTCAATTAATTTATCCTAACGATTTTAGTATCATAATACATAGTTTAATCCTTCGAAAAGAATAATTAATACAAGTCATTGCAGGAAAGATACTTAAATTCACTAAACTAGTCCGAAATACTCACGCAAAAAATGTTTTGTAGACGCTAATTCAATGGGGAAGTATAATGAAATTTAATCAGGTAAATTTTTCATTGGTAATGACAATAACATTTGTGAGGGAAAAATAATAAATAACACGACCAAAAAAAGTTAAGAAGAGTTATATAGAGATAGATAAAAGGCAGTGACCCAGTACGGCTAGTGGCTAAAATAAATGTCAAGGATTGCCTCAAGGCTACAAAAAGGAAAAAAAGAAAAAAAAGAAAAGATAAGAAAGAAACAACGAAAGGAAACCAGCAGAAATAATCAAATCTCCTTTTAACAATAAAAACATAAAGAAAATTTAAATATTAAACAACAACTACAGCTAGATGGTAGGAAAACAATATAAATTACACTAATAACATACAATAACAAAATACTAAACGTTTAAATAACGAAAACTGGAGAAAATATAAATTTAAAAACTAATAATAAGCATCATTTAACAAAAGAACATTTACAAAGGTTAAACGACATATATGACAGGGACTTTAAAATAAAATGTTTAGGTTTGCCAACATTCAAAATACAACAAAATAAAAAAAGACCATGAAGCGGCAAAAATACAACTATTTAATCCATATCTATAAATAGTTAAAGTGATTTCAAGGCATACAAATTAAAATAAACTGATATTTACTAGTCAAAAGTGAACAACTATACTCTAGGCCTAGCCTAGTACAAGGCTACTGAAACAAGTTACAAATTTTAATTCACTTACTGAACAAACTTTGAAGTCAGAACACAATGGAAAGAAAAGAAAAAAAGAGTTTATAAACTGAGTTTAACAAAGTACAAAATTAATAACTAAATATCAGGTGTAAAGGCCATGTGATTGATCATTAGTTTTGTTAGCTCGGTTGTTATGATTCCCGGTTAAGCGATTGAGTTTTCCTGTGATTTTTTATATTAAAACCAACTCACGTTTATCACAAGCAGTGGTATTTTAGAAAACTTAAACGAACACCAGACATGCAAATTTTACCAAAAACTAAATCCAAACTCTCATAAGATATAATTGATGTTGACGATAGCTGACTAAAGAGTAGTAAAAGGTGAAAAGCCAAACATAAGGTGCCGGAAAAACTGGCTGAGCAAGAAAAAAGGAAAAACAGCCGACAGAGAGAGAAGGAGAGAGGCGGTGATCCAGGAGACGAGTCTTGACTGTCACGACGGGCCAGCTTGCAAAAACATTTTTTACATGAACCAACAAACAGTTAGAGTTTTTTTTAATTTTTAATTTAAGGTGTATACATTTTAAGTGTTATTTTTAAACTAATAAACAATGAATATATAATAACAATTGAAATTATATTATACTCTAATTATTTTTTACAAACAATTTCTATAGCAACTTGGTGTAAATAAAATATAAATTCATTCATACATATGCTGATGGCTTATTAGATACCTGTTAATAATTGTATATGCCAACTTATACAGTGCTATTGAATTGCCTATAAAATACTGAAAAGTAAATTGTAGTTAGTTATTTTGTTGTTTAATAACTGCGAGAATCAAGAAATAAAGAGGTATTAACTACAAGGCTACTTCATTCTATTGGTTAATGGAGATCGTTAACTCAGTTCTTGAGATCACTTTACGGCCTACCCAGTTCCGTGCACTAAGCATGTTTTATAGTGCACTAGATAGTGTTAAATGTTGTAGTCTACCACATTATGGCAAATATATCATACTACTGTACTTTAAGACAGTACTATACTTCGTATAACGTATTCTAAATAAGAAATAATTATTAAGTAAATCATATTGTTCAAAAACAAAAAAAAAACAATTAATATTTTGTATTCATTTATTTTTTTACGGATAGTTTTAAATTTCAGTATAAGTCAAAAAGTTGGAATTTTAACAAGAGGCGCGTTTATTTTAGGAAATAAAAAGTACTGATATTACTGAATCAAATAGATATAAATAATTATCAACCATAATATCATTAAATGTTTTGGTACATATCCGTTAGTATAGAATAAATCCATGAGCTGTTATAAATAGAGGGAGAAAAGCCCAAAAAGATATCTTGTAATGAAGATACGATGTCTTCCCTTGAAAAACAATAAAAATAAACATTGGCTACATTAATTATCTTGAGTAATATGCATAATTACAAAAGTTATGAATAAAAATTCTAACAAATTACAAAGAATTATGATTTGTTAAAATATACAGGTATAATTTTAGTATCATTGTATTCATAATCCTTAATATTTTTTGTTCAAGAAAAAATATGAATATGCAGAAATAGTAAATTTAAAACAAGGAACAATATTAACATAACTTAATAGGAAATATCCTAGTTAAGTTTTCGTAAAATTAATATTTCAATGAGAATAGAAAAACATAATAAAAAAAAAAAAAAAACAGAAAAGACATTTAATAAAAATTTAGATCTAATTAAAGTTTTTTGAAAAGTTAAAGTATAATTATATATAATGTGCTAAATCTGGTAAAACTGTTACATGGCTTTGCGTCTGTAATGTATACAGAATGCCTGAGTGATTTTCATTTGCAATACTATTCACAAACATTTTCAGTTTAGTTCATGCAAAAGTAAGTAACTGGCCGGCATAAAATTTATTGCAAATTTTTGCAAGCACCATAGATAGTTTATAAACACGTTGAATAACCCCAACATTCAGTTTATTTTTCAAAACTAAAAAGTATGGGACAAAATCAGTTTGAGGGAATGAAATTAACCTCCTACACACATCAGTGAATTTATGAGGTTAGGATGCCGATTCACCGATTCAAGTATACGACGATATATCTTCATTTAGAGCTCAAATAATTCTAACTTCAATTCCTGTGGGACAATTATTTACCTTCACTTCCATCTTACATCAACTTTGATTGTTCTATGTTTATTAAATGAGAATACTGACAAATTATTATTATTAATAAATTTAATACTCATGAAGTTATTACAGCATGTTTATAGGTTCGATGTGTTATTTGTATTAGTGAAATTTATTTTTTTGTCTAACAATGAATGTAACTACACTTTTAAAACCTAAAACAACTTTAGTATGCTAATTTAAAGTGTGTTATAATTAATTTTGAAATAGCTCATTTGTCGGTTAAAAAAAAATCGTACTACATAGCATGTAAACACTAAATCCCCATGTACCTGGGTTGAAGTATTGTATATCTGTTAACTTTTAGTTTTAATTATTTATAAATTAAAATATTTACTTATTAATTACTTGTTTAGACATTTATTTTTGTATAAACATTAAAAAAAGTTTGTTTTTATAATTTCCTTTCATTGTCAACTGATATGCGATAGCCTTTTTTCGCATACAATTTAAATCACAGTTCATGGAAACTACCTTAATGATAGTGCTTTATAAATAATGTTATATGTTTGATTAATATAAACTGGACTGGTTATTTGGACTTAGTTGGATAATTATTTTTAAATTACTATTTATGTTAATAAATAGCTTTCATTGTTCGACTCTTTTTTCAGTTTAAATTAAAAATACGTTTAGTTGAGGAAAACGCAAAGGAGAAAGAACACGTAAATATAAGCATGCAAGCGAAGATCCTTTCGGTAGGCTGATCCTTTTCTGTTTCCAACCTGCTGATTGCATTGCAAAGCTCAAGTGCGTAGCTCCCTTCTTTTCTTAGTTGTACAGAATGAGGACATTAATATACACAGATTACAAAAACTCTGTATATTTAGCTGTTCACTTCAGCTTATAGTCCTTTTTTGTCATATCTTTTGCAAGTAAAGTTACAACATAAATTTTTAGTCTTACCATACAGCTTCATTGTATACTTATAAATAACGTTTACGTAAATAAACATTTAGTTTATTCCTTATTAATTAATTTTGTTTGGAATCGTTTAAAATATGTTTATAGCATACCATTAACATTTTGTCTAAGCCACAATCAAGAGAACAGAACAATTATCGTTGATGACTTTCGGTAAAATATTGTTATAAAATTTAAACTCTCTAAGACAATGTTGTAAAAATTATTGTGTTACAAAAGATACTTCCTGAACTACTGTCAACAAACGAAATACTGAATAGTTAATCAAACCAACTAGTGTAAAGTATTTTCAAACATTAGTATGTGAAAACGCCATAGATTGTATTTAAACATTAGAATGTGAAAACTCCATAGATTGTATTTAAACACGAGTATGTGAAAACTCTATAGGTTTATTTAAACTTCAGTATGTGAAAATTCTGTAGATTGTATTTAAACTTCAGTATGTAAAAACTCTGTAGATTGTATTTAAACTTCAGTATGTGAAAACTCTATAGATTGTATTTAAAAACATTAGTATGTGAAAACTCAATAGATTGTATTAAAACATTAGTATGTGAACACTCCATAGATTGTATTTAAACACGAGTATGTGAAAACTCTATAGGTTTATTTAAACTTCAGTATGTGAAAATTCTGTAGATTGTATTTAAACTTCAGTATGTGAAAACTCTGTAGATTGTATTTAAACTTCAGTATGTGAAAACTCTATAGATTGTATTTAATCATTAGTATGTGAAAATTCTGTAGATTGTATTTAAACTTCAGTATGTGAAAATTCTGTAGATTGTATTTAAACTTCAGTATGTGAAAACTCTGTAGATTGTATTTAAACATTAGTATGTGAAAACTCTATAGATTGTATTTAAACATTAGTACGTGAAAACTCTATAGATTATATTTAATCATTAGTATGTGAAAACTCTATAGATTGTATTCAAACATTAGTATATGAAAACTCTATAGATTGTATTTAAACATTAGTATGTGAAAACTCTATAGATTGTATTTAAACATTAGTACGTGAAAACTCTATAGATTATATTTAATCATTAGTATGTGAAAACTCTAGAGATTGTATTTAAACATCAGTATGTGAAAACTCTATAGATTGTATTTAAACATCAGTATGTGAAAACTCTATAGATTTTATTTTAGCATCAGTATGTGAAAACTCTATAGATTGTATTTAAACATCAGTATGTTAAAACTCTATAGATTGTATTTAAACATTAGTATGTGAAAACTCTATAGATTGTATTTAAACATCAGTATGTGAAAACTCTATAGATTGTATTTAAACATTAGTATGTGAAAACTGTATAGATTGTATTTAAACATCAGTATGTGAAAACTGTATGGATGGTATTTAAACATTAGTATATGTAAAATCTATAGATTGTATTTAAGCATTAGTTTGTGACACTCTATAGATGATATTTTAACCAATCGTAGCATTTTGAATATTATGACTAGTGTTAGTCGTAACTAACCAAACTCATACTTATTTAATTGTTGTGCCTTTTTTCATGGTTTGGTCGCATCTTATTAAGGATGGGAACTATAGGTTACATTTTTATTTATTTAATATTCACATAAATTATGCATCCCATACACATGCATTCATACATGAGATAAATTTTTGCCTGTATAAGTAATGTAAACATGCTTCCACATACCTACACGTAAGGTAGAATTTACTGTCTAACTCATCCACACAAGCATGAATGCGGAAATGTGAGTAAAGATAGTAAGTCTTAATGGTGTTCAGTCAATTAATATGTTTGGCTTTCACATTGATAGAGTATAGAATTGGAAAAATCATATTAACAATTTGTGTAAAAAATATCTCAACTTTCTTCTCTAATATGAAAAATTTAGATATTTTGTTAGTAACAAGTATCTTAAAATAGCATATTATGGTGTCTTTCAGTCGCATACAGGGTGTCCGGGCTAGAGGTATCAAGAAATAACTAACCCGTTTGGTATAAATATGTAATATTTATTTTAAAATAACCATGCTAACATGTTACAAATACAACCAAGATTGTTATCTTATTTAGTTATGTTCAATGTGATCACCATAAATGGTCCAATCGATATGCAATATCCCGCCATGTGTTTGCAAGCATTTCTGGCGTTATCCTCTCAATTGCAGCCACAATCCTGTGCCTTAGTTCCCGTAAACATTGTACTCTTTCCTGGTACACGAAATCTTTGATGAACCCACAAGCAAAAAATCCAAAGGGGTCAGATCTGGCGATCTTGCAATCCAACAACCATGCTCCCTCTTCTACTTATCCAACGACCAGGGAATTGCTCGTTAAGAAAATCCCGAACATCATTGTGGTAGTGTAGTGGAGCACCGTCTTGCTGGAAATTGATTTGTTCTGGTATTTGGGGTACTGTAAAGTTATATAACATGTCCAAATAAATGTGGTCTGTTACTGTTTGTTCAATGAAAAAAATGGCCCAATAATTGCATTGACCATCAGTCCCAGCCAAACATTTATTTTTGGTATGTCTATTTCATGCATTACTGAGGCATGCAGATTTCTTGATCCCCAAATACGACAGTTGTGTCGGTTTATTAATCCACTGTGGTGAAAAACGGCCTCATCCTTAAAAAGTACCTTTTGAAGAAATGTAGGACTTTCATTAATGTGATCCAACATCTCGTTAGCATATTCTAGTCGCAAAGGACGATCATTTGGCATTATCTGGCGAAGAAGCTGAATATTATATGCACGAAATTTGAGCCATTTACGTAAAATGTCATAAACTGTTGATTTAGGAAGTTGCAGTAATGTAGAAGATGATCTAATTGATGTACGTGGAGTTTGATTAAAATAATTGCGCATGCTGTTAATTGATTGTACACATACTTGCTTCTTTACATGCTTTCCAGTTTTTTTAATCAAAGTTCAATTAGCTTGAAGTGTTCTATCCCACAGTAAGATTGTTTTTGAGGTTGGTGGATTAATGGTGTAATCACGACGAGCCCGACGTTGAACACGAGTTACAGATTTGTACTCTGCAAGCCACAACACGCACTGCACCTTTTGTTGTAGGTCCACATTTTTTAACATAAGAAACTTAAAGCCAAATGACAACCATGACAAATATACAGTCAATTATACGAATTTAAAGCCAAAGATGGTGTTTTAATCAGCTGGGTTCTCAGTAAACATCATCATAAGGCTGATAATCACATTAATGGCTAAGTTGTTGTTACCGTCAGAGATGAATCAGCTTGGTCACATGGAAACACTGAATTTTCTGGCATTGCAAAACTAGTAATTTTTTGGCATTGTGTGTGAGATATTAACATTAAACTTTACACATACAATCTTGGTATTATTACATACCATTTGTAGTTTTAATTTTTAAAAAAATCAAACAACCCGGATGGGAATATTTATTTATTGATACCTCTAGCCCGGACACACTGTATTGCTTATGGGTTACTTCTGTGAGGTCATTGAAGTCTTGTACGGGAAGTTATTTTAATTTAAAAGGCCCATATCTTTATGATCGGCGTGTTAGAAATAAATAATGAATAATAATAATAAAAAAAGTAATTAGAATCATAAGCCAGACCTCATGATCACTGCAGACCACTTTTTATTAGGCTGGAATTTTTTAAAATAATCTATATACTTATTATATTTTACTTATATACTTATTTTATACTCTTATTTATACAAAATCTGACATTTCAGAATTTATTCACAGACTGGACATACATGACTACAACACTAGGGGAAGAAACAAGTTTGACATACCACAACACGGACTAGCAAAAACTGGTAACTCAGTTTTTAATAATTGTGTAAAATGTTTCAATAAATTACCTTATACTACTCAGCTTACTCCACTTCATAGTTTTAAAAATATAATACATAAATGACTGATTGATAATCCTTTTTATAGTGTGAAGGAATTTTTAGACAAAGAAATATATAATTTTTTAATCTTCCCTAGTTATTTTACACATTTTTATATTTTAAATATTTATACATAGCCTATTGTTGTATTTATTATTCTTATTATTTACTATCGTTATTATTTTTTATTGTCATTCTTATTATTCTTATGTGACGCAGCCTATTTTCATGTACAATGGATCAATAGTAATAAAGTTTCTTACGTCTTATGTCTTAACGATAATAACTCGTGAATTGGAAAATAAATAAGAGATGGAACTCGTTAAACTCTGCACTGCGAAATATGATGGATGCAATAACTTCTTCGTAGAAAATCCCTGAGTGGCCATCACCAGGTAATGGCCGAAGCGAGAGCATTACAAACACACGTACTAGTACTTACCATTGTGTTGAGAAATAGGTAGTTAACAATTTATATTGACAATTACACAAATTATATCGAAAAATTAAGTATGGATGAAAATGAATTCTTCTAGCCTCAACTTCAAAATGCGCTAATTGTAAGAACGTGTTCAAATATACAGGGTGATTCAGAAGAGATAAGCACAACTTAAAGAGGAAGATAGTTAGTATAGAGGATAGATGATAGATAGAGGAATATAGGTAGTATAGAGGATAGAGGATAGATAGAGGAATATAGGTAGTATAGAGGATAGAGGATCGTAGATAGTAGACACAAGAACAAGCAAAAAGGTTTATATAAACATATGTCCTACTATGTTTTGTTCTGTCTGTGTGTCTGTGTTCTATTAAAAAAATTTACGTCTCCAAAAAGGATTGAGCAAATAATTTGAAACTTGTCAGCCTTATTTGGTTAATTAGTGGAAATAATAATCAATACAAATGCTAAAACCTTTCTAGCCCTTTCAAAGTTGTAGCATATAAAAGAAATTAATACTGAGTATATTGTAAAATTTTAATATTCAAAATCAATAAAGATAAAAACAACTTACTCATAAAATTTAAATTATAATGACAAATCATTTGTAAATTTTTTTCAAAAATAATTTAATAAAATCTTACTTTGGTTCCTAAATGTTTATTCATTTCACATTGGTTAGTTTGACGTAGATAATATCAGTATTTCCATTATAACTATGAGTTAAGTATATTAATAGCTGTTTCAATTAATTATTTTAATTCGATTTCTGTTGTTCGTTAATTGTTAATAGGCATGATTAATTATCAGCTTATCGACATTTAATAACAACGTCAACGAATATCAGCTGTTTAAAAAACTCTCTTACATTAAATTATCGGTTATTATTTAAAATGACAAAGTACTGTAAGACTTCAACACAGTTTTAACTACCGTTGGGTCTGCTCTTTAATCAACAAACAAATAAAATCAAATTCAAATAATGTATACAAACAGCTGTTAATTTAATGAAAACTTTTTTACTGTGGTAAATACGGAAATGATTTTACTCATATAAAACGTAATAATGTAAAATTACTTAATATTTAGGAACTAAAGTAAGATAGTACTAAATTTATGAACCGATTTTTACAATGAGACGTCATTACGTTTCGAATTAAATTTTCAAAGTTATCGTTATATAAATTATTTTTCGTAATATTGAAATTATTTGAGATATTCAGTATTAATTAATCTTAGTTGTGTCATTTTTAAACGGC
Source organism: Stictocephala bisonia (assembly GCA_035578905.1). Lineage (NCBI taxonomy): Eukaryota > Metazoa > Arthropoda > Insecta > Hemiptera > Membracidae > Stictocephala > Stictocephala bisonia. Next base: position 365,809 of record JAQJVL010000631.1, read on the forward strand.
TAAAGATATTTTACCAATTTTACTTATTAATATTGCCACTATTTAGTTAAATAAAACGTGCCTGGGTGCTTGTACCTGCTTACGTACGTGCGTGCCTGTGTAATGGCAGTGAGCTTTGATTTTTTTAAATCGTATAAAAAATACAATTTTTAAGATAATCTAAGTGGAATAAATGGTCTGTTGAAGCAAGTTTCAAAGTATTACATCATATTTTAATATATGGTTCTCCTGACATCGATAATTCGTAGAAATAATAACCAGTCAATATTTACATTAATGTATTAAAACAGTTCTAATCACATTGCATCATAAATTCGCCATTACTATAATGGAGATTTGCTTTCACAGGACCTTAACAATATGGATAATACATTTTCATAAGACAGCATAATAGATATAAAAGAAACTTTAACCTAAGTTCCACAAAGTTGGGAATAGATGACATCTTCTCTAATTAAACACGAGTACTTCCTACATATAACCAGTCCAGGAAGTTCTAGTATAAGTATACATAGAGCCTACGAGTCCCTTTAAAACGTGTAGGAAGTTTTAGTTATTATATGCCCTTAAGAACTTAAGCACACTAGACTGAAACAATATTAACACTGAAGTTACTGTGAAATATAAATAATTGGAGCAAATCATATCTATATTTATAAAAGAGGATGTTTGTATATATATATATGTATATATATATATATATATATGTTTGAAGTTTATGCCCTGCCAAACCATCCAACCGATCGCCATGAAACTTTAGGACGTTGTCCTGTATACTCCCGAGATGGTTTCTGTGAGGTTTGATGCAGATCCGTCCACAGGGTTCCGCCCCACGGGCTCCTAAAGATCCCATGTTATTCAAATGGAGAATCTGAATTGTTTACAAAAAACATATGACTGTGTGGTTTAATGTAGTTTCACATGCCATAAGCAGATTGAAGTTCTCACAACAACAGTACTGTATATGTTTTGATTTATTGTAGTTTTACATTTCACCTTGAGAGTGTAGCACACACTACTTTTACTTGATCAGGTGATCTGTATTTGATGTTAACCTTTTTTCCTCGGTAATTAAAAAATGTGGTGAAACGTAAAAATAAAAAATAAATAATTATTTGTTTTGCAGTTTACTTTTTATGACATGCCTCCTAAAAAATGAACACGTTTGAAATAGGCTGAGTAATATCATTGGATGTTTATACTTAGAAGTAGGTAGCAACGCAAGTAATGTCAGTGAGATATTGTAAATAAATGTAATATTGTGATTTTATATTATACGGTTAATTATACGGATATTAGGCCTATGTAGTGAAAATTCACAGCCCGAGGCCAAAGGCCGAGGTGTAACGAGCGCAGCGAGTTACGGGGTTGGCACGCGAAGCGTGCAGGGGTGTCCCCTAGTATAAATATAAATTAAAAAATTAGCAAATAAAAGGATCTCTTAATCGAAATGTACATTTTACAACTCTTAGACCAATAGTCTCAAATATTTTACAGACATGTAATGATTTTATGTTAATTTTTATTAACAGTAACAAGTACAATAGTATAAACATATATATTTTTGTACTAGAGCAAAGTATTAAGATAATACAAATATATATTTACAATATCCTACCCTCTCATTGTTATAATCTTATTGCCAAACATTCAGTATTTTAATTGATTTTGTAACCAATAATTTCTTATATATGGTTTCAGATCCATTTAAGTTATATAACTTTAGTGTCACGGGGTTTGAAATAAATAAATCCATAAATAATTACTATTTTAAAGGTATCAAACTTATATATTATGATAATATTAAATATAAATTAATCCTATAAAAAGATAAATAAACAATTTACCAGTTATGTATTTTGTTTAATGGTCTACACATTTTCAATAAATAAATGTATTTTGTAAATAACACTTTCTAGTTGATAAAATTTGGTCCTCTTATACTCCAACAGCAAAATTGAAAGGATATTTAAAGATATATTTATATATAAATTGTAATTGAATATTTTCAAATTTGCAATACTTACTTTTGTAATATTGTACTCATTATCACTTAAGATTTCTATATTCATAACACTAAGCTACTACATATCTTGAAACAATGAACTCACTTTATTCTAATTTATCTGAAAAAAAAAACAAATAAAATTGAATCTAAACAACATATATAAAGTTAAGTCGTCTAATAAAATCATGGCCCACCTAGCTTTTTCTTACATAACATTGTTAAAGGTTTAGTTTGGAGAATTCAAACCGAATTATACTTATCACTTAACAGTACACTATAATTAACAGGTATGCTTCCTTTCTTATATAGCTCTCTAACAGCATTTTAAGAAAGAAAGAAAAGTAAATCGGTAAGTAAAACGTGGATGTAAAGAATACATTACCCAGAAGTATGATGGATTATTGGAATTGGAGTGTCAACTTAAATGTTGGGTGATTTCAACATTCCACAGGCGAAGCGATAAAAAATACAGGTTAAGTAAATTGTTTTTTATTACATATTACAACATTTAATATATGTGTAAACTGAGCCTTAAATCATAAAGATAGACGTGAAGTATAATTTCAATTAATTGTGATAATCTTCGTCGAAACACCAACATACACCTGTACAATAAGTGTTAGTGACACTAAACGGCTGTATTTTGTGATATTTTGGCCCTTAATACAATATAATGCCATGAAAGATATCATTGGTTTTATGAAAGATTATTTCTTACAGAGAAATAAAATGTCACACGACATCAAGTTTAGTATATGTTGCACATTGCAAGAAAGGAAGGGGTGATTGACTATGGCAAGGAAAACGTTTGCAATCCTCATACAAAGGACTCGAAAATGTATAAAAGTTATGTTTAGTAAAATAGATTACCAAAATTTTTTTACATCATTGGGCTTATGTTGCCTTGAATGTTCATGTTTATTTTATTTATTTATTGTTTTTTAATTCTTAACATAAGTCTATATGAGGACAAAGAAAATATATTATTCCAAGAATTTTTTTTACATATATATTTTAATGAATATTTAATAAGACCTGCAAGCAATAATTTCAATAATACTTTAGAAAAAGAGTCAAAATATATTTGAAATAGAACCTGACTAATAAAACATCATATATGAATAAAATAAATATGATATATATATATATATATATATATATATATATATATATATATATATATATATTGCTTTTACTTTAAGGAGGTATGCAAATCTGTTCTGTTTATTTTCAAGGGGCGATAACTTAAAACAAAATAATAACTTTTTCTAGATGAGGAACTTCGATAATATTTACTGACTAACCAACAGCCCTCGCTTTACTACGTGTAGATTATCTACGCTTACCCTTCCCTCCGTGATTCTTTCGAAACCATCACATCAAAATAAAGGCTCAGCTTGCTGCTGTTCTCCAAAATATCAAAGTGTTATGGTCTAATAAACATTTAAAGTCTATTTTAGGGGTTTTATATGCCAAAAAAGTTAGCCAAGTTTTAGTGTCATGTTTATATTATTTTAATCAGCTGTTTTAAATAAATCATTACATTAAATGAACGAAAATGTTTATTTTGAAGAAAATAAAACACGTTGAGGGGCTACTTTTACTCCTTCGGAATCGAATTTAGAGAAATCCTTTTTTCACGAGTTTCTGTAATACGACAGGTAACATCTCTTCAAATTTCGTATAAATCTGCAGTGAGTCAAAGGGTTCCGGAGATTTCATGATGAGTGAGTACATTGTTTTTGGATTTATCATATTAAGATTATATTAGCCTTAAAAAACACAAGCTGTGTCGGCGTTGCATACTATTTAAATATTCACATTCTACACTATTCCAATTCATACAAAACACATGGGGGGGGGGGGGGGTCACACAACAGAAGGGAAAATTTAATGGTCCCTTCTACTATTTCTTGAATGACTAAAAACATTAATAAACCCATTGCCAGCAACTGTTCATAAAAAAAAAAAAAAAAAAAAAAAAACGATTTCATAAGACGAGCTCCTTTTAATTTCAATATTCTTTTTTGTTAACTTTGATATATTAAAAACACTTCTTTGATGTAACACTGTGGTTTTTTTTATTATCAACAGCTGTTAATTGTTGTATGTAACTGTTTCAATACAGTTTTTACCATATACATAATATGATGGCTTTAAAGGCCCGTGGGATGGAACCCTAGGGAGATATCGTCAGGGAAACTGCTTAGTTGTCCTATTTAAGACCTAAATAATCAGTATACAAACATTTTAGCTCTGTACCTACTTGGAAGCTGGAGAATTAGTGATGAGGGTTTCAGTCAGACAGGACTTTGCCTTTTATAGATAAAGGTACCATGTGATAGTAAATTAAAAGTGGTTTGTGACTGTCTGACAATCTTGACAACAAACGTTTTCGAATACCTAGACATTATTTATGTAGTGTTATTTGTGTAAACTATTATAAAACTTTCACATAACTGTACATAATGTATTATAATATTCAAATTATTATACAAAACATTCCAAAATTTCCTGTATAAAATTACCATACAAGAAAACGATGACAAAAATTAATTTACAATGTTACAACAATGTTTTGATAAAATACAAGAATACTTCGTAAAATAGAAAGTTTTCAATATATAAAAAAGGTAATAACTGTATAAAACAAGAATATTTATGAATATGTATATTTTTTCCCAAAGTTATTTTGTAAATGAATAAATTGATGTATACTTTAAAACTGGACATTGATAAGGAACTGTTTTTCTCATAAGATTTTCATAAAGAATTATCTGCTCCGTGATAACTATATTTTGATGACGCTTTAACTATTTACATTAGTTTCTCATTCTTTCTAATTTTTAAATTTATTTTTCAAGCAACAAAAACATTTATTATTTTACACAAATCATGGTGTAACTGAATTTTACATTCACACCACAGAACGTCACATTGTTATTATGTCATACATTGTGGTTAGGAGTGAAGACACGAAGTGACATATAATGCTACTGTACGTGTATGGTTGGGCGGGTGGGTCAATGCCACTGTACGTGTATGGGCGGGCGGTTGGGTCAATGCCCCTGTGCATGTATGGGCGGTTGGGTGGGTCAATACTAATTTACGTGTATGGGCGGGCGGGTGGGTCAATTTAAAGTACGTTTAAAGTTGGGTGGGTGGTTTAATACCATTTTACGTGTATGGGCGGGCGGGTGTGTATGTGAATTTTTGAGGTGGTTTCGAACCTTAAACATAACATACATACCTTTAAAAAAATTTTCCTGCAACTATTTACGTTTTCGTTTGTAAACTAAAAGTACGAAATTGTTTCGTTTATTCAACACTTCAGGTGTTTTATTGTTTAAGAATGTTAAGTGGATAGGTGAAAGCAATTTTATATTTTCAACGTAAGTCCATAAATACAAATAGTAAAATTGTTGTAATTATCAAAATATATCAACAAACATTAATGTTTGATTGAAATATTCTGCCCTATCACGAAGGTAGAAGCTTGCGAAAGAAAGTTTATAACAAGTAAGAGGACACATAGTAGGATTAATATAAGGTATACATTTGTTGTTACGCTGTATATATGCGATAGTTACTGTAATATTATTGAAATTATGAAAGCTGTATATATATATATATATATATATATTAAATGATAAATATGTAAACATTATTTACTATAAAATAGCCTAATACCTTTGTTTTTATTTATAAATAGGAGAGATATGCAATTTCTTTAAATTTTAGGGTTAGTTTATCTATATTTATTTTTGTTGAGAGCATTTTATTTATATTTGATGTATTTAATTAAAGATTATTCAAGATGAAGAACAGTCTAAATAAAATTATTTATCACTATTACATAAAATAACAGTTTGATTAATATTTATATATTGTGAGTAAAAATACCATATACATCTCCCTTAAAATAATATATCGATGAAAACAATTCCTGGCCAAAAGTATTGAAACCACCGCCTCCATTATCCCTGCCGAATGAATCATTTCGCCTCCCCATCGAAAACACATGCTGCAACACATTGTTTGTTCATTCACCAATGTGCGGGTTTATTTACTCCAGTGGATTCTCTGAACTGTCTATGTTTCTCTCTCTTTTATTGTTACACCACATAAACTTAGACATCGATGGATTCAGTAAGTTTTTATATTAGTGTAACTTGGAAGTACATTAAGGTAGCTTCGACAATTCTAATATCTAATAATAATGTTTTAATAGTTCTAATTCACTCGTTTCTACAATATAGACAACGTTCTGGTTAAAATTCCTACATTGAACACAACCTTTACCAAAACCTGATAAGATCACAAAGTGTACATTTTAAATTTCATACCAGTCCATCCACCATTAGTGAAGTTACAAAATATTTTATTGGCAGCAAACCATATCATAAAACAGCAAGAGAACCGAATTTTAAAAGATAATTAAACCTCATGGTCCAATGTTATCTTTTATATTACTATTATTCTGATATATTAATTAATTCTTTAAATACAAATATATGAGTATATATATATATATATATATATATATATATATATATATATATATATATATAGCATCAAGCTATAAATTAAGTGTCATGAATCCATTTATGACAGAATGTACTGGATTTCAATGAGTATATATCTTTAATTGTCTTATTTTTATCAACGATGCATCTAATCTACGTTCTGGTACTAATCGGCAACTAGTAAAATTTACAACAATTCCTAAAATCACACTCTGTAAAATCTCACTTTAATATATTTTACACTACACAATAAACTACAGTGTAACACTTTTATTTCTTAACTTAAGAACACTTTGTTCGTACTGACAATACACTTGTAATAAATATTACTAGTAGTAGCTTGAAAGTGCTTATATACTAGTAGTAGAACCTGCTTATAAGAGCCATTTTTTGTCTTTCTTAATTTGGTAAGCTCTTTGGTCCACCGCATAAAGTGAGTTCCGAACTATCGGAGCCGCACTGGGATAGATTAGGAAAAGTAACCATTGTAGTAAACATAATCATGTTCCTACATGTTACTTAACAATAAATTTGTAAAGTGGTATGACTTACGATTTGTGGGTTAATTTTATAAACTAAATGGATATTAAAATTTTTTTTAATTTATCCATGGCAAGTTCATATTAACCTAATGTTCATGACTGTGTATTAATTTGTCTTTTGTAACAATATACAGCACTTTCCAAATCATAGTACACATTGTTCCCACCAGTTGTGTATTTCATATTCGTCTGATGCCGTAGATAAAATGTAAATTATAACTCATAGTTTTATATCTTAAAATGATCATAAAGTATTACAGTTTTAAATGCTTTAGATAAAATAAATTCGGTATAAATTTAAACTATCGTAAATGATTAACATTATTTACACACAAAAAAAACACTGATCCAGTTAATTTTAAGCTTTCCACAAGGCAATTACATTTTAATACACGTAAATAATCGATTTAATTTAGATGATTAAATACATTTTTTTGAGGTTGTAGGTTATTAAATTATAGTACAACCAGAATGTATCACTACAATGTGGGATGTTCCACTGAAATATAATAACTAAATATGCAAATCCAATATTCAGGCCTCATAATATGTGGATGAACACAATGCCTGTTCTACTACAGTAAAATCACCACCTCTATTATCTATACAGAATATATTACTCTTGTCTCCACCCCTAACAATACGGCTCCATAGCTCTGTTGATTCGCTCTATGAACAATGCTTTGTGAATGTGTTTATTTATTATAATAGGTTCATTTTGTTTTTCATTTGTTATCCTTATTTTAATGTCACCTATTAAAACCCAACATCTCCCTTTTCTCTAATAAAAAATCGTCTCTTTATCTTAATTTTGTAATGATTCAAATAATTGCATTAAAAAATATATATTATATTCATCACTAAATTTCTATTAGAGCAGGCAGAAAGCTCTGAACTATATAAGATCATTTACTTCTGCAATCTCATTTATTATTTTTCTTTTTCATTGACTAAGGTGATACTAAGTGAAAATATTTTATTTAGTTCCTAATTTAATTTTTTTAGTTTATGATCATAAACGCGTTTTACCAAAATATATAAACAAGTGATAAAATATTTTAAAATTGTATTTAAATAATAATACAATTAAATTGCTTTGTAAACAGCTCTATAATAGTAAAAGTGCTATGATAGTTAAAAAGTTATTAAATTATTGAACATATTTGAAAACCCAGGAACTTATATATATATAAAATAAGTCCTTCAACGTCCCGTATATTTTATTAGTGTTAAAATATTATTTAATAAATTATACAACTATTAAGATAAAGTAACAAGTAATCACAGTTAGTAGACATGATATACAAGTGTATGTTCAAGATGTTGGAAAAGAATGCCTGTAATGATTTTTTTCATTCAATTGTAAAATTTCAATCCAATATTTTAAACTATACTTGAGGCCTTTTTTGTATTAAATATTTGTGATGTGTCTAAATATGCTATCGAAAAGCCTATCAAATAAAAAATATAAATATTGGTTAATATTTCGTTTAATTTAACAATTCTATGGTATAAAATTATTTACGTATCGTCAATAAGTTATCAAATTGTTACAACATTGGAAGTAAGTTTTTTTGCTCTCTCGCACCCCTATTTCCTGCCATTCCTCACAATAACAAATATCAAGAACCCAGCAAATGAGGGTTTCAATGATAGGAAGCCACAGTCTTACAAGCCTTATTCTTTTACAAGTTCTATCCATGAGATCCTCGGGTTTCAAATAATAAAATGTTCAAGTGCAAACATTGATTCTACCTTGACAGTATCTTGAACTTTTATTCTACATAACTAACTGATAATAACAAACTAATTTTGGTCGTCATAAAACGTTAAGCAATGTAACAGATTTAATCTGAATTGCCACTAATAGTCTGCTTCATAAAACAATATATTATACAACTCTCAGATCAATCTTAAATACCGAAAAGGTATGACCATTATGGACAGTGTCAAAGAAAGACAGGCCAATCAGATTTAATTAGGTGTTATAGTTGAACGTTTCAGTTGTCGAAGATAATTAATGTAATACAATTTAGAGACCTAGAAGACTGTTCACTACAGGATCTTCTTTTGGACAGCCTAAATGGAGTTATGGTAATATCCATGATTTTGTCCAAATAAAAGTAGTGTGTTAGTAATGAATACGACAATTTACATGATAAGATCCGTATAGCCTTATAATTAAAAAAAAAAGAACAAGTGTGGAAGTTAAACTTGGAGTCCCTGTAAACACCATTTTTGAACACTATATTCCTACTATTATTTCTTAAGCCAACAATGTCATAAGGAAAGTAAGATGAATAACTGTTCCATGTAAATGAAAAACTAGGTTATTTTAGGTCAAGAAAAAAATCTATGTTAATGTAATAATCAATGGTCCTAAATTGGATCCTTGAAGAACACCATAAACGGAAATGGGGCTATCACAGCGTATTCCACCAACCTAACCTTGAACTTCTTTCTAGAGGGATAAGATTTTACTCAGTATAGGAGGCACGAGTCAGTTCAATGTCAGTAAGATTACTTCCAAATACGTCATGGGACGTCATTAAACGTATTTTTAAATGAAGTTAAATGGGTTCTACCTGATTTTGAAGTACTCATATGAATTTATCTTGGTAATATAAGATGGAGAATAAGATTCGGTTACTCGACCAGCCATAAAAATAGCTTGATGAGGATTAATATTATGGAAGACTCTCTGAGATAAGACAATGATGCAACGCCTCTTAAAGGTTTAAAGGATAACTCCATGATAGAGCTCAACATAGATATGTCTGATGTTTGAAAAGGAGGAAGATTTTTTATTTTTTCCCTCTGTCAATAAAGTCTAGTTAAAACGAGAAGTAAGTACAAGCTCAATGTGTTTTCAGGTTTCAGTTTGAGGATGAAAAAAAGGCATTTTGTTTATCTCATAGCTTATAGGATTCTTGAAATCCTTCTTGAAGACCTCAGAGACCAATAGGCGTACTTTATTATTGTTTGTTCAGGATATATTGAAAAATGTTCTAAGGGTTCCTCAAAAACCATATTATTAACTATAGAGAATGGCGTTATTAAACTATAGAACCAGTATGGAATCTATAATATATCTTCCAGAATTAACTGACTTTAACAACACTAATCTATCTCTAATACACCTTCTTACAACTTTCTGAGTCAAGATAACACATGGTAGACAGTCTCATCCATACAAACTATAGAATCAGTAGGGAATCTATAATATATGTTCATATACTTCCAGAATTAAGCTGACTTTAACAACACTAATCTATCTCTAATACACCTTCTTACAACTTTCTGAGTCAAGATAACACATGGTAGACAGTCTCATCCAAACAAACTATAGAATCAGTAGGGAATCTATAATATATGTTCATATACTTCCAGAATTAAGCTGACTTTAACAACACTAATCTATCTCTAATACACCTTCTTAGAACTTTCTGAGTCAAGATAACACATGGTAGACAGTCTCATCCAAACAAACTATATAATCAGTAGGGAATCTATAATATATGTTCATATACTTCCAGAATTAAGCTGACTTTAACAACACTAATCTATCTCTAATACACCTTCTTACAACTTTCTGAGTCAAGATAACACATGGTAGACAGTCTCATCCAAACAAACTATAGAATCAGTAGGGAATCTATAATATATGTTCATATACTTCCAGAATTAAGCTGACTTTAACAACACTAATCTATCTCTAATACACCTTCTTAGAACTTTCTGAGTCAAGATAACACATGGTAGACAGTCTCATCCAAACAAACTATATAATCAGTAGGGAATCTATAATATATGTTTATATACTTCCAGAATTAAGCTGACTTTAACAACACTAATCTATCTCTAATACACCTTCTTAAAACTTTCTGAGTCAAGATAACACATGGTAGACAGTCTCATCCATACAAACTATAGAATCAGTAGGGAATCTATAATATATGTTCATATACTTCCAGAATTAAGCTGACTTTAACAACACTAATCTATCTCTAATACACCTTCTTACAACTTTCTGAGTCAAGATAACACATGGTTGACAGTCTCATCCATACAAACTATATAATCAGTAGGGAATCTATAATATATGTTTATATACTTCCAGAATTAAGCTGACTTTAACAACACTAATCTATCTCTAATAAACCTTCTTAAAAACTTTCTGAGTCAAGATAACACATAGTAGACAGTCTCATCCATACAAACTATAGAATCAGTAGGGAATCTATAATATATGTTTATATACTTCCATAATAAAGCTGACTTTAACAACACTAATCTATCTCTAATACACCTTCTTACAACTTTCTGAGTCAAGATAACACATGGTAGACAGTCTCATCCATACTTCTAACAGCTTGCCTTATTTATTTTAAAACTTGGCCAGTCTATTCCGTTGAAGTCAGTTGGGAACCCAAGTGGGGGAGTAGAACCAATACAATATCCACACGAAGATCGGAGTTACTATTTTAGTTTAGTTATTTTCAGAAAATTCACACCACCGAAAATCACATTAAAGAAAACTCCATATTAACATGTTTAAAATATATGAAATCAATCACTTAGAATAAGGATGAAAGTGACACTAACAACTGTATTTCGGCTAGTGTAAAAAGCTTGAAATGCACACATTTATAAACAGTTATTGGTGGTGTTTTCTATTATTAGTATATTATAGAAAACTAGTTTACAAATAATTAACTAATTTATTAAAACGAATGTTTACTTATTAAGTCTAAACTAAGTTGTATGTATTAAGTATTCAATTGATTTAATCCTTTTTTACCGGCGTAGTTGCTCATGGGCTCGGAGTCAAGTGTCTAAGGCTTGACTCCCTAATTAAGCTGACGGGCAGGTCACTTTCGTAGAATAGAGTTCATTCGTAAGTCTTCAGAGATATTGTTTGTAAAGAAAGAATAGAAGGTACGTTTTGTGTAATACAAAAATTACAACGCATTCCACTATTACAAATAGTCTTTATATTAGTTTTGTCAGCTAATTAAATAATAAATATCTAGGGTAGCACAGAACATGAATATGCAATTCATATTTTACATATCCGTTCAAATATATTTACTATAGCTGTAATTACTGGTAAAGATTAATTTAATGTAAATAATAAATGTGTAATTAAATATTTATATACATACAGCAACATGTTCGTGGTGAAATATATTGTCTGTAAAGAAAAATTAGAAGGTACGTTTCGAAAATAAAAAAAATTACAATGCAAAACTAATCAATGCATTCTACTATTACAAATAGGCTATATTTTTTTGACCTGTTTAAATAATACATATCTAAGGTAATATAGAACATGAGTATGCTATTCATATTTTTAAAGCAATATTTCATGCCCTGTTACATAGATCAGTTCAAATATAGTTACTAACTACATTCACACGTATGGCTCAAAGAGATCATTCTGTAAGCCTAGTTGTGTTAATTGTTTTGCACGTTAATTATTCACCACGTTCAATGCTTTAATGACGTTTTATCGATCAATTACAGTATCTATGTACGTTGTTCTAACTTTTAGCTATAAAGGAGAATATGTTGGGAAAAGCAAAAAGGTATCATTTACAGATATTAAATGTTCCATTTTTCTGAGACTGTGCGTCAATAACACTTAAAACCTAATGTGTAAGAAAGGATCATGCTCGCTATAATATCTTAATAACTAATAACACTATTTCCCAGTAAAATACTCAATAACACACATGTACACACACACATGTATCATTTATACAATTCAACTCTACGTGTTGGATTCTTACACCGATCAGTTTTAAAATTTTCATACAGATTTATACACTATAATAACTACATTTTTTGTATATTATATAAGACAGGACAACATTTTTAAAAGCATTAATTTATTCAAATAAGAAAATAATTATAAGAGGTTATTATAAAAATTTCATTAAACCAACTCTCATATAAAATTAAAGAAAAGTCACTTATTGGGTATTTTATAAATCATTTGTAAAAGTAATACTGATATAATCTAATAAAATGTATTAAATACTAGTGAATTATTTGAGTGTTACTTCTAATCTCTCACTACTAATAAAAATTATCCATTCCATTCCAAACTGATTGTATTCAAATATTACAATGTTTGGTATTTCTTTACATTTGACCTAAAAATATGACATAAATATATATTATATATATTTGCGCGCGCGCGCGCGCGCGCGCGCGTGTGTGTGTGTGTGTGTGTGTGTGTGTGTGTGTGTGTGTGTGTGTGTGTGTGTGTGTGTGTGTGTGTGTGTGTGTGTGTGTGTGTGTGTGTGTGTGTGTTTAAGGGTTGTATTAAAAAATCATATATGCTAAGGTTCCATTTTTTTTTTTTTTTTAATATTACAAGAAACGTAACCAAACAACGGTGATACTTCATCAAAACTGATAGTATGATATAGTGAATGCATTCTGGATGGAATAATAAGCTAAGAAATGTTTATGTATGATCACGAATGCTCATTTAAAAATTCACGTGTTTACATTTTGTTACAGTGGGAGTTGTCATAAAATGACTTCTCATCCCGAGAGGCGGTACCGGAAAACAAGAGCCATGTTACGCATCAGCTACCCCAACCCACAACCCTCCATTTAATATTTATTAAACGAGAAATTTAACGTTATATTATCATGAGTGGGTGTTTTGAGAGACACTAAAAAAATAAAAAGAAGTATTTTGAAAGTTTTGCTAAATATATATATTTGTGTTTGGTTTTTAAGGTATTCTCAATGTTCTAATTTGCCTTTATTAAATTTGTTTATGATAAAGAACATTTAATGTATGATAATTAAAAGAGCAGTGAAGCTTAGAATCAATATAAATGTGTTCAAAGCATAGTAAAATCAAGATATGTGCTATTCTAAGGTAAAATATTCTTTTATTTACTATGCAGTTCACAATTAAACAGTATTTTAATTGTGTGATTAACAAAGGTCATAAAATACATAAAAATTCATTAAAAAAAAAAAATATATATATAGATAAATGTATGCTTACTTTTCCGTAGTACAACTTTTTAATGAAACAACGAAGCAAGTAAATTAATAAATAACACTTCCTAGGGTTTCAATGAACTTAGCACTTGGCCTACGAGCTAGGCCTATGACAGTTTAAAAATGTATAAAAATATTTTTCATTATACATATTTATTTCACTCGAATTAGTACAAATTCTCTTGTTTTTCACATAGATATTTGCTTATATACAACAAGTTTGTCCTCTAATTGCTTTCAACAAACATACAACTCTATAGTTATATCATTTACCTAACCACACTAACAATACATGTTGATCCTATACAAACACAGACTGTACATCAACTACTAGGAATGGCAAGTAGACAAACCTACCAGTGTGTATACAGTATGCCTGTGTAGTAAGTGCTGACAAGGCTTGCCATGATCTGTCATATTATACATGTACGTGAAGTAACCTGGAGTACAATACGGGTATAACAACTAAACTCCTAATGTATGAAAAAAAATTGGTAAAATACCGATACCTCGTCAATTATAACATGGGCTTGACGCTTTTGACCTAATGCCTCAGTTATTTAATATAGTGATATGTGTGAAATCATTAAAAGTATGCTGACATTTAATTTTATGTAAATATTCAAATTTAAAATGTACTAGATTTTAGTGATTTGATGACTATTCTCATTAGAATTAGATTGTCATGTTATTTTCTGTAAAATGAAATCTATATAAAGGTTCATTTGACTATTTTAGCGGAAAAGTTAGAAACGAAATATCTGAAAACATTTAGAAAATTATTCTAGTAAACATTTGTGTAAAAACAATTGAAGTAGATCAATCCATTTTTCAAAACCTGGATGGTTGAATATTGTATGTTTTTACCATGCAAATGTAGGAAAAGTAATAATTCACAATATACATATAAAAAATAACATAATACTTTATATCGGTCATCAGACGTATTTTATACCAAAAAACATTGGTCAGACCGGTTATTATAGATTGAAAGGCCATATCGGTATGTATGCAAAGATAATATTATACGTACTAAATAAAAATAAAATATATATGTAAGAACTATCTCAATTAACAAATAATGTGGTATTTGACGTTCTAATTTACTTGCAAGCTTTACGTGATACAGCAGCAAAACAAATCTTCAACGATACTTTTATAATGAGTTCTTATTTTCTTGTCAACCGAAGTAAAGCGTCCATTGTTTACTTTCATTTACAGAACACTAGTGTGTTACTACTTGATAGTACGTGCATCAAAAAATGAAATTCTTCCATCAAAAGTATTTGTGACTGATGTTACAATAGTTACATACATTTTAACGTGGTTGAAATTTAGTTACAGTTATTAGAAACGTTAGTTGTAAAAATGAAGAAGATTTAAAATGTAATAATAAATTAAAATTAATTGAATAGATTTTATTGTAGTTACATATTTTAAAAATTATTCTATACAAGCCGTTCTTCCTAATTTAGAAAATGCATTACTAAACACTTTGGGTAATAATACTGAACTACTGAAATATTCCAAATCATGTATTATTTTATGCTATTTTAAGAATAATACTGCCTAATAATATTGTTAAAGTAAATAATCCATGACCAAAATATATTCTCACTATATACTATTAGTAAATATTCAATTGTTATAGTTTAATTATTAATTACTTTACTGCTGTTATAATTGTAACTAGAACCGTAGTCATATTTGTAATATTCTGTTTCTGGAGTTATCTTCAAATTATAATTGATAGAAATGTCTTATGTTAGGCCTACTGTTTAATTATTTTTTGACTTTATAAACTATTATCTATGTTTCTAAAGATTGGTAAACATTTTCTATAATTTAAAATAAGTACATTTTTTTATGCTTTACAAAGTATCATCTGTTGCCTCACTTAAGTTGTATGTTTTAATAAAATATGATATTTTTACCCAGAAAATTAGGTTATATTATCTACCATTATCCCTTATCAAGACAATTGGAGTATTTGTGCTAAAAGTAATAAAACAACATAAAATGATAAATTACATGGGATATTGAAATAAGTGACTGTTGTAGAGAATATTTTTATAGTGCCATATACATTTGTGGGTGGTTTTTGTGAAGTATTTGACACACGAGGCAGATACCTACTGAACTGTGAGACACAGGACTTACCCTCATAAGTAGGGATTCGTTTGATCAACATGTTGCCGAATTCAAAGTGCCCGACGCGCAAGGCGTTAAAAACTCGTTTAAAACGCTTTTTAGCGTCCCAAGCATTTTACAATGCTGAAGATATCATGGAACATGGCTTGGGGACCGCATAGTCAGAAGATTGATATCCAGCGCTGGAAAGTGGTAAGTTGGCAGAATGAATGTGGTGTGAGTCTGTATGTTTAACTGGGGTTTCGATGTGGCGTATTGATCTGACAGTTGCTATGCAGTGAATAATGTTTTGGCAGTAAACGATTTGATTGATCTTCAAATTCTTATAATGTAGACTTCAAGTTGATTATTTCTGAACAAGCAATGTGTTGTATCAAAACCTATGAGGAACTTGGTTTCGTTATGTAGATCGTCAGGTATTTCAATCATAAGCACTTCTTCAACCCTGTACAAGTCATTGGTCCGAAATCACTTTAGGCCACTTGCTAGACTAGTGGTTAGCACGTCTGCTTCATATGCAGAGGTTCACAGGTTCAAATACCGGGAGGTCCACTTAGAAATTTGCTTGCTGAGTTTGGACAACGTATGTACACATAGTAAAAATGCTTCTGGAGTAGATAGAATGAAAATGGAAAAAAGAGGACCACTGTTATGAGAAATAAGAACGGTGCACAGGTACTAGGCGCCCATTTTCGAGGTGGACATTTACAGAGCGAAGTGAACTGAACACCCGCGTAGGACTCAATTTATGAACTTGTCACTGACCTGTTAATGTTTAACAGTACGTTTTATGCCAACACTAGTTCGGCGTTCTTCATTTATCCTGAACGATTATGGTACGTATATACAGATGATGTTAGTAGCATATATCTTACAATTGTATTGATAAACTCCCACTTAGCTATTTGGCGTTATTTTTTTGATGTGCGTGTTTGTGCCACTTTAAAACTGTTCGGAAACTTGAGACTTCATTTGGCAGCTGACATTGGTCAATCGGTAGTAGAGGAAGCTCTTCTTTAAATAAATAAATAAAACACATAGTTAGATAAATGATTATGGGATAAAACATAGTCCATCATAATAACGGGTATTAAGAGAGAGGCTATCATTAAACTA
This sequence comes from Stictocephala bisonia, assembly GCA_035578905.1. NCBI lineage: Eukaryota > Metazoa > Arthropoda > Insecta > Hemiptera > Membracidae > Stictocephala > Stictocephala bisonia. Next base: position 383,181 of record JAQJVL010000631.1, read on the forward strand.
CTCTTACAACACTAATAGTTGTGGTAACTGTGGTTAGGCAAGTTGGGTAGTATTCTCACCACAGCCATAAACATGTGTTAGCCCTAACACTTCTCCACTCCCCAAACATTATTCTCAAATATTGTAACAACTCACAATGGTTACAGATAATATAAAGAGACCGTCTGTGCTCTCAAAATATTGACAATTTTGTAATAATATCTAGAATAAAATTTATACTTTTACGTAAGTGGTTATTTTCAAACTATAACACTGAATTCATCAATTAGTTTATCAACTTAAGTCTTACTAATAACTGGCCCAATTGAGTCTATTAACAATTTTAAGTAATCAGTTTGATTTACTATTAAATTATAGTTATCTAATTTGATAGGTTTTTGGGGTGTTTTTTGATGAACGTGTTTTTTGGTGTAGCCTATCGTAAAGTAATCAAATCTTCTGAAATCTTTAGGTAAAACCATCTATAACCATAAACAGTTTATTTTATCTCGTATATGTTTTTATACAGTTTTCAGAATACTATAAAAATATATTAATTAGGTTTCTAATAAATGTTTCATGTTTATAAACTTCATTTTTCTGATCCTCATACAAAATATAATACTAAAGCCACTGTCTTAAGGATTTATTAATTTACATTGCATTTAGAAAGCAGTAATCAATTTATTTTATCAGTTTATAAGAAATATTAAGTTTCGTATATAAACTATTTTAAGTAAAATAATATTGTTTTAGAAAGTTGTATCTAAAAGCATACAAACATCTTTAACTTCTTACCTATTAATTAATTTAACATAATGATACATTAAACCTTATCCGTTTGAGTTGACAACGTTATATTCAAGTAATTAATAATTTTACCTGATACTTATCAGCCACTGATAAAATGCTAATAAACAGCAGATATACAATTATCGTCACTAGATAGAATATTTATACAAACAGCTCACTTAAAATTGTTGGGTAAAATTGGAGTACATTTAAATTAAAATTTCAAGTATATTTTATCTTTAACATTATTGTTAGATGTCAAAAAATGATTCATCTGTAGTTTTCTATAGAATACTACTGAAAAAGAATTATGGACTTTCTTCTTTATAAATATAGAAGAGTTAAGTATATCTTTTAAAGCTATAAAGTTTTTCCTTTTTTTATAATATTGATGCCATTATTTTTGTTTAATTTTATTATGAAAAAGTTATTAAGAACTATAAAACTCACTCGTATTTTAGTTTATTCAAATAGTTTTTGTAAATTATTTAGGATAGTTTCACACTATCCTCATTTTTCAAACTAAGTATGCACAACACATTTATTATAATTGACTTTGGAAAGAGTCTATTGACAATGTAATATTCGTTTAGCAATAAATTATTAAATTTATTAATCAAAAGTAAATTACACTTACTCTCTTGGAATTGAAAAGTTAACCTTCAATTGTGTCTTTTCAATAGTTACAAAAGTTATTCATATTATAGGCTCAAATAGTTAAATAGTGCAGATTCCAATATACAAAGTTCCTGTTCTTTATTGATTAGTTTTTAAACATATTTCGTAAACGTCTCCAACGATTACTATTGACGTTTAAAACATTGAAAAATTTTAAATATTTCTCCACCCCAAACAATTTGAAAAGAAATTTAACAAACAAAAATATTGACAATTTGTAAACGGAACTTTATCGTTATAAGTCAAATCGCATGCAAGAAGTTTCATGGGCAAGGAATGTAGACTAGTAAATGTTCTCACACTGACAAATGACCACCTCGGAGAGTGCCTTTGAGAATAAATGGCTGTTGAAAGCCTTGTAGTAGAGATATGTAGTCCATATTTCTACTTTCACAAGTAGAGGGTGCTATTCTCGTTAAATAACTTACCGAATACCCCAATAAGAACGTATACATTCAATTGAAATTAAGTTATTTTGCTGTTATTGTTGCATTATTAACCATTTTTAATAAAAAGCTCAGTGGACATTTTATTCGAATTAGTGAAATTCTTATTGATAATGTACGTACTAAGAAATATTTATATCAATCTTTGAATTTAATAAAATGACAAACAAGGTACATTATACTGTAAAAATTGTATATTTTGGCTCAATAAACAAACCTACAAAGTACAAGTAAAGTACGTGTAGGTAATGCAAAAGTGCTAAATATAAAATAATCTGTTGTCTGTTATACAAAAAAATTAATTTTAAATATGCTCTTATGTCAATAGTATATAACCCAGTCAATACCACCGTACGTATATGGGTAGGTGGATGGGTCAATACCACCGAACGTTTATGGGTGGTTGGGTGGGTCAATACCACCGTACGTGTGTGAGTGGGTGGGTGGGTCAATACCACCGTACTGTGTGAGTGGGTGGGTGGGTCAATACCACCGTACGTGTATGGGTGGGTGGATGGGTCAATACCACCGTACGTGTGTGAGTGGGTGGGTGGGTCAATACCACCGTACGTGTGCGAGTGGGTGGGTGGGTCAATACCACCGTACGTGTATTGGTGGGTGGGTGGGTCAATACCACCGTACGTGTGTGAGTGGGTGGGTGGGTCAATACCTTCGTACGTGTATGGGTGGGTGGATGGGTCAATACCACCGTACGTGTGTGAGTGGGTGGGTGGGTCAATACCACCGTACGTGTATTGGTGGGTGGGTAGGTATAGACTTCACGGTTATTAGGTGGATGTATTTAGCTATTAGCCTCAAATTCCATTATTATAAATGCTATTTTGTAAGGTTGAATATCTTTAGAATATAATTAGAACCATGCAACGTACTTGTGTCTCACGATAATGGAATGTTTACAGCCTACGACTTGAATTATAGATTTACGATCGAAGTACATTAAGAATTTATATTTAACTAAAAAAATGTAACGATAGGAATCACAGTTATTGTTGCCTGAGCCATGGTCAACTAATATTTTACTATTTGCAGACAAAAAAATAATTATTTCGACGTAAATTTTTAAATAATAAATATTCAAGCAAAATGAATAAATACGGGAAAAGCCAACAATTTATAAAGATTCAAAGACAACATTAAATTACTTACTTTAATAAAAAAACTACTTTAAATTGTAGTAAATCTAACATTATTTTATTTAGTAGTGATTTATTTTACTTTATATGTGTGCGTAAACAAGTAATATGACAAGTCGTACATGTGATTAACACTAGCAACTGTCTAGGATGTTCTAACAACACTTTAAGTAGTATTAACTAAAACGGAATATAACATGTGTACTTTATAAGTGTTTCATACCACTAGACCACAATCTCCTGTGGTTGAACCGTTTGACATAGAGCGATGCAATAAACAGTAAGGGTAATAAATATTGCATGGAGAACATCGCGAAATTATTTTTGTAGCATTTAAAATACAGAGTGTTCCCGGAAATGAGTTTCACAGGTTCGAATCTCGAAATTATCAAATAGCAGCATAGGTAGGTCATGTAGCACATCGTTTTAGAGAGTTTTTAACGCTGAACAGTATGATTAAACAGTTTTAAAAATATATTAAGCATTGTTCACATAGTAGGGGATTTTTACATTTTTAATTTTTTTATTGTGGTATTTTTTTATACAATTTTAATTTAATTTACGAGTGTCAAATTTAATTGATTGTAAAGAACATAAGACAAGCTTTCAAACGGTTTGTCGTATGATCATAATTGTAATTTTTTTATCACATACCCATGATGTTCAAATTAAAAAACCTTGCGCCCTGTACTCAAAAATAATTAAATAAGAAAATTGGTCAAGTGGCATATAAAATTAAATGTCTTTTAAAAAGAAAAATTTTTTTAATTCACACCTTATTTCTATCTCTTTGAGTTAACGATTTATTCTAAAAAAACCCGAATTTTGATAAAATTCAAGCATTTACCTTGAATTGTGTGAAAAATTCTTTTTTGTATCGAGGAAAAGTTAGTTATGTAGTATTTTTCACACTTAACCTTTCCTACACTAATAAATAAAATAATATTGCACTTTAAATAAAAACAAATTTATAAATAACTTTAAATACAGCTCATGAAAACTGCACGTAACTTTTAAATCACGGTAATAATAAGAAATAGTAGTATTGCCATAATAATATTATTGTGGTATAATATTTTGATTAATATTTTTAATATTAATGCCAGTGGCCTTAACCGGAGGGTTCCGACGTTATTGCAAGATAGCGGAGTCAAGCAACATCGAGCGTGGCTGTCCCTTGGATGGGTGACCGTCTGAGCGAACTCGTCCTTGCACGCAGCCACCTGGCCAGTTACTGGTGGTGGTTCGGAAGTTACACTTAAGCCATTGGTCCCCAGATTTAAGTTTTAGACTGGGCTTCTTAGCCCTAACTTCACCTGGTAAAATAAGATGATCTTTAACTTTTTTTAATAATTACAAACGTAAAACCATTACAAATACTATGGATTGCAACGCTGGCAACGGATTCATGCTTTGTTACAGATGAGAGGTTCAAAATGCTTTCCTGCATTTTAAATGCAGTTTCAAAGCTGTCAACGGCACTCAATATTTCATCACTATGAACTGCATTTCTAATGCTGTCTATCATGTCCTGTCGGGTCGTAGGCTATGTAGAATAAACCATATCCTTGATTCTTCCCCAAAGATAGTAATGCATGCAGGATCCGGAGAGCTGGATGTAGCATATTTGCTCCTCTGTCAACCCACCTTTCAGAGAATTGCCGATTAAGTGTGGCACGTATATTAAGGGCAAAATGTGGTGGAGCACCATCTTGAATTATCCACATGGTTTTCTTGAATTCTAGGGGTAATTTTATACCAGAATGGAGGAGTATTTAAGAGGAAATCATTATAAACTGCTCCAGTTAATTCACCAACAAAGTAGTGAGAACCAACAATTATATTTCAGATTATACCACACCACGTGGTCCAGTATCTTTGATTATCAACCTCACGCATCCAGTGAGAATTTCCGAATGTCCAGTAGCAAATGTTGTTACTAGTTACGTGTATTGATGGGTGGGTGGGTCAATATCACCGTGTGTGTATGGGAGGGTAGGTGGGTCACAATATCACCGTGTGTGTACATGAGGGCGATTGGGTCACAATATCTCCGTGTGTGTATGAGAGGGTGGGTGGGTCACATTATCACCGTGTGTGTACGGGAGGGCGGGTGGGACACAATGTCACCGTGTGTGTACGGGAGAGCGAGTGGGACACAATATCACCATATGTGTAAGGGAGGGTGGGTGGGTCACAATATCACCGTGTGTGTACGGGAGGGTGGGTGGGTCACAATTACACCGTGTGTGTTTGGGAAACGGGTGGGTCACAATATCATCGTGTGTGTACGGGAGGGCGTGTGGCTCAATATCACCATGTGTGACGGGAGGGCGGGTGGGTCACAGTATCACCATGTGTGTACATGAATGGACAGGGGGGTCAATATCACCGTGTGTGTACGGGAGGGTGGGTGGTACAGACAGGAAAGGTAGCTGATTTCCTCCACAAACACGATAAAAAAAATATACCACTGTTTGTGAATGGGTGGCTGGGCGAGTAAGTCAATACCATTTACTTTTCACGTACGCATTTAAAAAAATAATGTTACATTTTTCGTTATAAAAACGAAAATTTCACTACAATCATTTGCAAATCCACCATTTAGACATATTGTGCTGAAATTATTGAGGGAAAATAATCTTGAGTAGAAAATTTATTTTTCATTTTAATATTTCTTCAATTAAGTTCGCACTACGTAAATGTTAACAGCGGTACCGTTTGTTCATCCCTAACCAGGAATTATGTACCAAAGTACAATTTGCTCATTCCAATTCTATACTGTATTGGTGGTCGGGTGGGTCAAATTCACTGTACGTGTATAAGCGGGTGGGTAGGCCAATTCTATTGTACTGTATGGATGGGCGGGTGAGTTGGCCAATACTTCTATACTGTATTGGTGGTCGGGTGGGTCAATACCACTGTACCTGTATGGCACCCGCCCGGCTGGGCCAGTTCTATTGTACTGTATGGATGGGCGGGTTATTTATCACATTATATTACAGAATATGGAAGGTGGTAATCAAACAGTTGTTTTATCGTTTTAAAAGGTATCAGTTACACATTATGTGAAGAGTTTTACTGCAGATGTTGTTAGATTACCTGGATGAATGTCCGAATCAGTATTTAGGGGTTTTAAGCATGATAAAACAAGAAGAAATAAACTATCCTGTAAAAATACAAAAGTAACTAAATAATTGAAATTAATCATGAGTTTCAATTGAATTGAATTTGATGTTATAAGTACTTTACTGTTTTGGGATGTTAATTATATTACCGGATTATTACGTGATAATTAATTTCATTTTATATTCAAATGAATTTTAAACTGTGAATTGTACACATAATAATGAAAACAAATACAATTTTAGACCAAAAACACTGTCTTATAAACAAGTAATGTTTTAATGATGGTCTGAGACTCAAAGCCCACTTTCATTAAACCTTTCCTCATTACCGTAATTGCAGGGTGTTACTTGATAATATTGGAGTAAACACTGTTTAACAAACTGAAAGTACTGTATTTGGAAATGTTATCACTGGTGTAAGTCACTTCAAGTGATTATAGGTATAAGGGTGTAACCTTTAAACACTCCCATTACTGTCTAATTTTTTTCAGACAGGTTAGTAAAAATTTTTCACTACACTACTATGAGTTTAGCTGTTTTCGTTATGTGTTTACAACCTGCGAAACATCATATTTTCAACAGCTGTCTATTGTTTACTACCGAAAGTTACATTGTTTACAACCGAAAATTTTCCACAGTCAACAACACCTGTTTTTATTCCGTAGTGTAGTGAAAAGTATCGTTCAAAACTCGAGTGAAAGTGTTTTGTATGTTCTCGACTAATTGAAGTGCTCGACAAGTCTCGCACTTCAAACATATGGTCTCGAACATGCAAAACCCCACTTTCCACTCTTTTTATGAAATATACTATTACAATACATTATTACGTACACGAAAACTATGACACAAAATCCTACAATATTTGTCTTAAAACACTTATTTTTCCGTCTGTCCGTTTGAATGTATTTTTACATAATTTATCATTTCCTTACAACCCCTCAAGCTATTATTATGAAACTTGGTACATGTATTAGTAAAAATAATATGATCAATCCATTTATTCCCTGATATTGAGTATACAATTTATTTCGTTTTAGATTACTGGCCTAAAAAAGCTTCCACTTTAAATACAAACTCATGAATTTCCTTCTTCCATTAGGTGTGCCAACTACCTAACCACACTGACAATACGTGTTGATCTTATACCATACAAACACAGACTGTACATCAACTACTAGGAATAGCAAGTAGACAAACCTACCAGTGTGTATACAGTATGCCGGTGTAGTAAATGCTGACTAGGCTTGCCATGTTGTGTCATACTAATATATGTACACTGGGTTTACCGAATACACTAGCTACTCAGCTTGTGGGGGAGAACCTTACACCGTAGTGAATATCATGAAGTTGCACAAACTCTTAACAATATGGTAATATTAACATACCATCTATATTTTCATATCGAACTATTTTACATTTTTAGTTTATGATTATTGCAATAAAATGATGATTAATTTTATCGTCTCAAAATGACACGTTCAAATAGCAAAACATAGGTAATGTAATATACAGTGTTTATATTGACAGGAAACTAGCTCATTACTTATGAATTGTAAGTTTAAGTCAAAGTTATCAAATATTATTCTTCGATTTAGAGCTTAAAAACAATGTATATGTGATTTAATTACAAATAATGTAAGAATACTAGTATGTAGATATTACACTAAAACTCCAAATTCGGACAATGTCCGAAATGTTTACTCACTCCGCGATGTGGGTAACGTGAATTACCCACGTCGCGGATTGAGCATTTTATTCGGACATTGGCCGAAGCGAAATACCCAGAACGCGTTGAGGGTAAGCGAAAGTACTCAAGTGCCGAAATAAACACGTTCATCGGGGATTGAGCAAAACCATAATACCCATAACCCGACGTGGATAATCTATTTTACCCACGTTGGGTTGTGGATATTTGTAATTTGCGCAAACGCTGAAAAGCCTCCAAACACAACAATACCCTACACTAATTCCATTATAACAAGTAAAATAAAATCAAATTTTCCTTGAAATTAAGTTATTAAATACTTTCATACTAATACGTCTTTTATATGAGTCTTTTTCACACATGTACCACTTTCAATGTTTATTAAAGTTCTTTTCAGAAAGTATTCACTTTACCTGTTAGCACAAGAAGTGCTACCGTGACATTTAGAATTGCATTTTAAATTTGATTTTACACATTTGCAAGATCTGCCCGAACAGTTCTTCTTGCATCCACATCTGATGAAACCTTGTTTGGACCCGGATGACATCATTGCTTCTTTACGGACATTGAGCTGTTCATCAGTTACATCGATGTTATTAATAAATTTATTAGGAGCTTTTGCGGCGTTTGCGCAAATTACAATTACCCACAACCCGACGTGGGTAAAATAGATTACCCACGTCGGGTTATGGGTATTATGGTTTTGCTCAATCTTCGATGAACGTGTTTATTTCGGCAATTGAGTATTTTTGTTTACCCACAACGCGTTCTGGGTATTTCGCTTCGGCCGATGTCCGAATAAAATGCTCACTCCGCGACCGTGGGTAATTCACGTTGTCCACATCGCGAAGTGAGTAAAAATTTCGGACATTGTCCGAATTCGGAGTTTGAGTGTAACATATACATGAGCCGATCACAATATCTTATGTCTAGCTTTCATGAGGATTGTTTCAATACTGTAAATTAAAATGGATCTAGCCGAAAAAGGGTAGCTCATACAGAGTGAAAAAAACATGTAAACGCTTTCACAACTGTTCTATGACTTAAATGGTAAAAGTGAAATTGTGTACATCATCATGGTTACATAGAACACACCTTTTGACACCATTAGTGACACTTCATCTTTTCATGGGGAGGGCCCATGTGGAGTTGAACGAAAATCTTTAATGTAGGCCTAGGTTGAATTGGTATAAAATAAAATGTATATTCAATAGAAAATAACTGACGCAAACCGAACTCCGAAAGGTAGAGGTCATTTGAATTTCAAAGTAAATAATTTTAACAACATTATTTATCCTCTATTTAACGATTTGAAGTAATTTATTTTGATTAAAACTTATACTTTATGAAGTACAATAACTAAAAAAAAATTATCAAATTATCTACGGAAAAAATTATTTATTGTAAGAGCGTAGAAAGTTGTTGGAAACGCTTTCTCAACAACTTTTTTCCCCATACATAATTTGATAATTATTTTTATTTTTTTAAAATAGTTATTGTGTCCCATAAAGTATAATTTTTTATCAAAGTAATTTACTTCAAACCGTTAAATAGTGGATAAATATTATTGTTTAAATTAGTTATTTTGAAATTCAAATGACCGCTACTCTTGAAAGGATTGACCTTTCGAGAGTTCCGGTTTGCGGCAATTACTTTCAATTGAATAGACCTTTAATTTGGTAAAAAACTCGAGCTAGGCCTACATTAAAGATTGTCGTTCAACTCCACTTGGGTCGTCCCCCTAAAAAGATGACATGTTACTAATAGCGTCAAAAAGTGTTATTTGTAACCATGATGATGTACAAGATTTCACTTTTACCAGTGAAATCATAAAATAGTTGTGAATACTTTTCCATATTTTTTTCACCCTTTATATTTCAAGGGTAGGCACAAAACATGTAATATAACTAAATAATCAACTTCTTGTTTGTTCATGCATATAAAATGTACAATATATTTCAATGATATACGATGGAAGAGTAGATAATCTATCGCAGAGAGGTTTGCAAGATTGCAGAAACGTGATTGTGACTGCGATGTGTATCGACTTATATCTGAGCCAACAACTCGACTGATTTGTCTCAGATAATCCTCAGATTGGAATGTAGTATGTCTTTGTATTCTGAGATTAATGTAAGTATTCAATCCATCTTGGATTAGGTAGCTGGAAAATCAAGGCAATAACTTATACGCATTTTAAGAGTTAAACAAGAAAGTTATTTCAACGACAATCACCATACACAACATGATATATAATAGTAGTTTTTAAATCCATCGCCGAATACTTTATGATTATAAACAAAATGCCCTTAGTATTTACGTTAGTTTTGTTGGACTCACATTACTTTTGAAAATAAAAAAAATAATTTTAATCACTACGCAATAGTACAAAACTGTCTTGATAACGTGGTAATTTTGGATACGTCTGAGATGTTATTATACATAATGAACATACCTTTAACATTAATTTTAACATTTTAATTTAATTAGTATGCTTTAGTGGCCACTTAAGTAATGGTAACATTATCATCTATACTATTTAACTCCTGATGGAAAAAATCTATCGGTTGGTAAACTACACATTTTTGTCTGTTCAGTGATTATTTGTATTATTATTATCTTTTTTTTATATTAAATAAATAACTCTTTATGGTGAGAGCTTAGATTATGAGATAATTATATTACAAGTG
>JAQJVL010000631.1:398752-449318 GCA_035578905.1 Stictocephala bisonia
CCATTATTAAGATTTTTGGTTTGTAATAAATTGTTTCTTTATTCCAAAATATAATACGATATTGTGTATGTTTATTCACAAACACCTTTTGTTTTAGTTTTAAAATAGTTATTTGTTAGCGTATGAAACGTTAGTAGAAATACACTATCAGAGAACGTCAAACAAACAATGTTTTGCAATATATTTACAAGAAGTATGAATATTATGATGATAGACTTAAGTACAATACGTTCACCCTACACATACAGGATAAATTGAAGGATTGATTTCTGCACCCTTTTCAAAAAAATCCCCTCAACTACGTCCTTCCTTGTTTCACAATTTTCCCTTAATGGCTCACAGCAATATAATTTCTCCTGCCTGTATTACAATTCACTCTCATTTCCGTACTCGGCTGTAAACATGAGATCATTTTATAATATATTGCAATATTGCTACTTTTGCTTTCCTTGATACATTTTAATCCCATATAAGATGTTCACTACTGAAGAATAACAATTCCATTTCCATTCTTGAATTGGTCTCCTATTTTATCTCACCTTGATCAATAATACATATATTTAAAATATTCTATTTCAACAATACATTTCTAATTAGAACCTCTGAAGTCCGGATATATCAACCACCATTACTTTACTCTTCTCTTTAGTTAAAGTAAATGCCTCTATTTTACTTGTATTACTTTTCCAGCGCATATTTTACCTCATACACACTTTCTTGCTATAATACATCGTCATCATCAAAAAACCAATGTCCTTCCTTAACTATTATTACTCTACTCTTTTATTTCTTCAATCATCATTTATCACTTGTAATAGTGAAAGTACTCTTTCACTACCTTCCTTAAGACCATCACTTGTAATAGTAAAAGTACTCTCCTTTCTTATGACCATAACTTGTAATAATGAAAATACTCTCCTTTCTTATGACCATCACTTGTAATAATGAAAATACTCTCCTTTCATATGAACATAACTGTTATAGTGACAGTACTCTCCTTTCTTATGACCATAACTTGTAATAGTGACAGTGCTCTCCTTTCTTATGACCATCACTTGTAATAGGGAAAGTACTCTCCTAAGACCATCACTTGTAATAGTGAAAGTACTCTCCTTTCTTAAGACCATAACTTGTAACAGTGAAAGTACTCTCCTTTCTTATGACCATCACTTGTAATAGTGAATGTATTCTCCTTTCTTATGACCATCACTTGTAATAGTGAAAATACTCTCCTTTCTTAAGACCATCACTTGTAATAATTACAGTACTCTCCTTTCTTATGACCATAACTGTAATAGTGACAGTACTCTCCTTTATAATGACCATCACTTGTAGTAGTGACAGTACCCTCCTTTCTTATGACCATCACTTGTAGAAGTGACAGTAATCTCCTTTCTTATGACCATCAATTGTAATAGTGAAAATACTCACCTTTCTTAAGACCATCACTTGTAATAGTGAAAATACTCTCCTTTCTTAAGACCATCACTTGTAATAATAACAGTAATGTCCCTTCTTATGACTATAACTGTAATAGTGACAGTAATCTCCTTTCTTATGACCATCACTTGTAGTAGTGACAGTAATCTCCTTTCTTATTACCATAACTTGTAATAGTGAAAGTACTCTCCTTTCTTATGACCATCACTTGTAATAGTGACAGTAATCTCCTTTCTTATGATCATCACTTGTAGTAGTGACAGTAATCTCTTTTCTTATGACCATAACTTGTAATAGTGAAAGTACTCTCCTTTCTTATGACCATCACTTGTAATAGTGACAGTGCTCTCCTTTCTTACGACCATAGCTTAACGCTAAATCAATCTATTCTCTCTGCACTCGTTCACCTCTACGCTCATTAATCTTAAAGTCATTGGTTCAACCGTCTTATTGCTTTTTCTTCTACTCATATCCATCTGAAACTCTCCTAGATACTTATCCTTTTAACAAAATCATACTTTTTCTATTCGCAAGAATATAGTAACAGTTTCTCAACTATTTTTTGTCGTACTGCAAAAATTAAATATAGGGTTCTCTCCCTTTCCTAAAACCTTTCTGGTATTCATGTAGCTTATATTACATATATCCCTTCATCTTATTTAGTATCACGCTCTCAAATATGTTGGCCACCTGTTATATAAGCGTTATTCCTTCAAATGTTTTAAATTTCCTGGATCCCCTTTTTATTTTGTGTAATAAAATTACCTTATCTCCAATAAATGGATATCGTTTACTTCATCCACACATATGTTAAAATCGAGGCTATTAATTCATAGAGCCCTGCTGTTTTCCCGTTCATCATCCTTCTTTTTATTCCAAAGCCTCCTATATTTTATTCCAGATTGCAAGTGTATCGATTTATGTAAAGAAATAAACATTCTAAAACATTTAACTTAGGTCTGGAGAAGGTTAGTTATGTTTTTTGTTCTAGTATGGATTATCGTCATAGTCATTATAAACAGCTGTTTTTAATTATTAGCTATTTTCTGTAAAGCTCCTTTTCATGTATGCTTGTTCGGGGCTCCCTAAAAAATAGCCTTTTGTAAGTAACGAAATCTAATATCTATATAGCCGCATGTGTAACTCACTCACTCACGTATACAAATTGTAACCCACTTCCAGATGAGCTAGAAACTTGAAATTTGGCACACTTGTAGCTTTTGCCAAGCAACCGACGGAAAAATTCCGAAAATTATAAATTTTAAATTTTAATCCTCCAAAAAATCAATATGGTAGACGGGAAATTTGAATTGTGTGCAGAGTTTTACTAACGGCTTAATTGTGGGCAAACAGTTGGTTGTAGAACAAATCTGACAGCATATTCCAGATTTGTAAGTAAATTTCCTACAATTTTGGTAAGATAACTTTTTTTTTGTATTTTTGATAATAACTACGCAAAAAATCATAAATTTTCACATTTCGTTCAAAAAAAATTATTTTTGTTGTGTTTTTCATATTTTACTGAATTATTACGATAATTTAAGAACTGAAACCCCTACACACTACTTAATTTTACTAATTTGTTATCAAAAGTACTAATAAATTCGATTTTGCACTGTCCATAACCTAGAAAAAATCCAAAATGGCTGACGTGAAAACGTTTATCTTTTTGCAGAGTTGTGATTTTTGTTTTACTGAAACTTTAATTTTTAGTTTATTTAACAACAAATTATATATTCAAATTGACAATTAAATTTTGCACAAAAAGTGTCCTGTATGTTTTTGTGCTATATACAATAGGTTCCTCAGTAAAAGTTGGTAAACTTGAGTTTTTTCGAAAATGTGATTTTTTTGGAATAGCTCCTCCCATTTAAGCATGATTTAAAGGAGCTAAAATCTTAAAACCCTACTTGTTATTTACGTTAAGAACTTTGTTATCAAACTGCTATAAACTTTGATTTTTCACTTTTTATAGCCTAGAAAAAATTCAAAATGGCTGACGTGAAATTGCTGTACTGTTTGCAGATTTGAAGTTTTTGTTTCACTGAAGCTGTAACATTTAGTTTAGATAGCGTCAAATGAAACTTTCAACCTAAAAATTAGATGCTGTACAAACAATTTAATGTAAATTTTTGCTGTACATGCTATAGTTTCCTCGTAAAAAGTCAGTAAAGTTAAGTTTTGTCTAAAACAAGTGATTTTTTTGGAAGAGATCATCCTATTTAATCATGATTAAAAGAAGCCAGAAAGCTACAACCTTACATACTGTTTACCCTCACATTTCCTGTTACTACAATGCTATACAATTGTATTTTGCACTTTTCATAAAAAAAAAAAAAAAAAAAAAAAAAAAAAAAAAAAAAAAAAAAAAAATCATAATGGCTGACGAAAATACGCTTACCTATTTGCACAGTTGAGATTTTTGTTTTACAGAATCTGTAATAATTCGTTAGATGTCACCCAATGAAATATTCAAAATAACAATTCGATTCTGTATGAAATGTGTCATAAACTTTTTGTGGTATATTCAATCGTTTCCTCACGAAAAGTTAGATAGTATAGAAATAGTTAGATCCTCCGTCATCAACTTAGATAGTATCCAATAAAAAACTAAGGTAATTTCTTATGATTAGATAAACCCCCCCCCCCCCCCAATCATATTGGAAGCTCCCTGTGATCAACGGATAATCACCCGTTATCATCTAAAATGGTGGACGGGAATTTTGAATTGCTGACAGTATACTTCAGATTTGTAATTAAATTTCCTACAATTTTGTTAAGAAGTAATTTTTTGGTATTTCTGATATTAACTATGCAAAAATCATCAAATTTCACTTTTCGTTTAAAAAATTCTATTTTTGTTAGGCTTTTCGTATTTTATTGCTGTATTACGATAATTTAAGAACCTAAAACCCGTACACACTATTTAACTTTACTACTTTGTTACGAAAACTGCTATAACATTTGATTTGTAACTTTGCATAACCTAGAAAAAATCAAAATGATTGACTTGAAAACGCCGACCTGTTTGCAGAGTTGAAGTTTTTTATACTGAAGCTGTAATATTGAGTTTGGACAACATCTAATAGAATATTTAAATTATATACTTTAATGCTTTATATATAATACATTTCCTCACAAAAAGTAGGTAAAGTTGAGTTTTATCAAAAAATTGTTACTCACTTATTCACTTACGTATTCAAATTGTGTACAAAGCTTTACGGGCATTTAAACTATATATAAAAACAGGTTGTTTTCATTTTTGTTGCCTAAAGGCCAATCATAGTTTTACGCTGTATTTTCGGAATTTGTTTGTTAGTTTAGGCACCCTCCAGCGGCTGCGATAAACGTTTTTAGAACAGTTGGTAGACCGGGCCTTTGTCGATTGAAACGAGTCGCTAAAGCCTCTGCGAGGAACGTTTTTAGAACGGTTGGTAGAACGGTCCTTAGTCGATTGAAACAAGTCCCACCCAGGTTATAATATAAGGATGACGCCGCTTTTCATGCCTCAGTCTGCTGACACCCTAGAGCCTCTACACGCTTGAATTACCTTCAGTACTGAACTGTTCAATTGTTTGGCTTTCTGCCCTATTGAAAACTGAATCATTTTCACTGCATGGTGAGACGAATCTTCTATCATCACTATTTTTCAACATAAACTCTAGGTTTATTCTCTCGTTTCTTTCATTTAATACGTTTTTATTGTGATTAATAATCAATCATGAATTTCTTCTGATTGTTTTCGAGACTTTATATTATTTTTTGTTTCCAATTTCTTCTTCTCCATTTACTTTAATTGTAATTTTACATTTTAACTCTCTACGATGGCTTCTCATCAACATAATTTTTTTTGTGTTGCCGAGGGGTCCTTTCATCAGGGCAACAATGAACTCTTCACATGGAGTAGAAATGCTCAGTGTGTGGCTAATTCTGCTTGTGCCCTTGCATGGAAGAGTCTTAGTGGACATTTTACGACAACTGCAATTGATGCAATCCTTATGAGTGGTGATCGCATTTACAAAACACTGCGTAGTGAGAATTGTACTGGTTATGGGCGGTACTTGTTTCCAGAAGAATTACCATCAGTCATTCATGTTTTGAATCAGTCAGTTTCTCTGTTACAACTAGAGCACATTTACGATGCACTTTATCCCCTAACGAAAGATGATTGGCATGACACTGTTTCGTCACTTACTGAAAAATTACAAGACATATTGGCTGCAAATAAAAAAAATATCGGATTCCTTTTCACGGGTCAAACAGTTACTGTCTCCTTTTGGAGGGTAAATGAACTGCTGTATCTGTTTGATCCACATCCAGTGAATGAAAAGCGCCATTTTGATTTGTCCAATGATGGTAATAATCTGGCCCACCTATTTCTGTGTGACAGCTACTTTTCACTGGCCAGTTTGATGTTGTCGAATGCAGCTCTGGATGGAGTTGCAAGACAGTTCACTATAACTCAGCTGACTTTGGGAAAAACTGCCACACAAGACCTTACTATTGTCCCTGAAAAACCACGAATTGATGGCCCTCCAAACTAATTATATGAACCAATCTGTTCATCTAATGTAGACTCGCAGGAGTCTTATGTCGATGTTAAGTTAAAATTGATGCCTGTGGTAGTGTTATCCCTCTTAAAAGAAATGGCTCCTTTGACCAGGCCATTATTTAACAAAATGCTCGGCAGACCTAAAAAGGTTAAGCGAGGACGTCCAAAGAGCTTGACAAGTACTCGACAGGAACAGCTTACAGTTGCAAAAAAAACTATACAGTAAAAATAAACCTCAGATAAATAGAGGTGCTGTAAGACGTTACACTGACCAGCATCCCGAGATCAACCGAGAAGCTGTCCGACGTTACACCGAGCAGAATCCCGAGATCAACCGAGAAGTTGTCCGACGTTACACCGAGCAGAATCCCGAAATCAACCGAGAAGCTGTTCGACGTTATAACGATCAGAATCCTGGAGCTTCCTGCCAGAGAGTAGAGGCTTTTCGATTGAAGAATCCCTCATTTTCCAACAAGAGACACGTTCCTGCTCTCCTTTCTCGAAAGGTTGGTGAACAAGGCCCGATGGCGTACTGGAGAGACTACGATTTAAATGGCACTAATTCATTTAAACTCCGTAAAGTATGTCTTTGGGAAGATGACATGTACAAGTGTTCGTACTGTCATGCTCGGCTGTTTGAGGAAGAGAAAGACAGAAAAAAGTGGTGCTGTGGTGAGGGAGCATATAATATTCTTAATCTACCTCCTTTGGAAGCGCCGTTTAATACTAATCGTCATTTCCTAGAACGAGCCAGAGCATACAACGACCTGTTTGCCTTCTGTGCACTCGAGGTGTCTGGTGGGAACCGTCATCCTAGTGGACTCTCCTTCTTCAAAATCGAAGGAAGAATGTACCACCAAGTTTACAATCTGGACGCCACTGGTCCAGATTTTTTAAAATAAACATTTGTCCTGTTAAATAAATAACCTTTTAACGGAAAATATTATCAGCAGTGAACTTTTTATATTCAACGAATTGGCCTGAATCCCAAGGGGGTTTGGGGGCGAAGCCCCCAACGAGCAAAGCGAGTTTATTTTACATAAAACAAAAGCACAAATTGTAAAATTGAATTATACATGCTGTTTATTGTGACGAATTCCTTCATTATTTCATACTTAAGCCTAAAACAAATAATCAAGCAATGTATACTTCAAAATAATTAAAAACAGCTGTTTATAATGACTATGAAGCTATACATTTGGTTAGTAAACGTCATATAAGTGAAAATCCCTAAACAAGCATACATGAAAAAGTGCTTTACTCTTTTTTTGCTAACCCAATTTTTAAAATTTAGGTATCTTTGAATTTGTTATTATATTTACAAAATTCGGTATTTACAAGTATTCTAAGACATGTTAAATACAAATAATGGTTTCAAAGTTCTATCGAAAGGCCTTACTAATAAAGTTTTTATATGTTTTTAAATTGTGTTATTTTTAACAATCATGTTTTAAAGTTATTTAACTTTACATTTCTTATATTTGCCATTGAAAATTGATAAAGATAATTTTTATTTTAAACTATCCCTAACTAGGTTAGAAAATATACCAGGTTTCAAATTATTAGCTCAAATCATGTTTGAGATATAATTTTTTTTAATAAATAACACATATAGACAGACACTTAACAAGGCAAGATAGGCCACATGTTTACGGGAACTTTTATGTTTATTTATATATCTACTATCATATCCTGAACTTATGCCAACATCTCATGTAACACACTGTATATAAGTTCTAGTTTAGGGAATATATGAGGTAAGATAGCTGAGTTGCCGATACAAAGATATGACGATGTCTCTGATCCAGAGCTCAGATCCCCAAATCCCTATGGGACAATTTAGCTTCACTTCCATCTTATCTCTTCCGTTATATTACACTGGTTTCATATAAAGTAAATACAGCATTTTTGTTGTTGTCTTCAATCTAGTTTAAACTTGAATAATCAACACATTTTGTTTTTGATTAAATTGAATAGACGTACCTTTGATAAAAATAAAATCTAAATCTCTACTAAATCAATACAAAAATGGTTTTACATAATTATTATTTGAATTTTGATAAATCACTCGATTAAAAACAATTTGCTTATTATTAAGGAAGTGTAATATTGAATATACATTGAAGTAGTTACAATATGAACTATATATTTTTTTAAATATACTGTAACCACAGATATACCTCACAAAAATTTTACGTGGCCGTATTTTTATATTGTTATTTTAATGAATATTTTAGCCATTATATTGGACGCCAATTGTTGGTGAGTGACTGTGATGAGTGTAGATGCAGAAGTGTAGTTATTGTTGCTCACTTACGTTCACTATCCTTAAGAAAGGACCATTTAATACTAACAAATAACCACGGCCTCTAAAGGACCTTCATCTTAGCATGTAATCTGAACCACGTAGTATTGGTCTGATTGTTGCCAATTGACAAGCCTGACTCAGTTTTCTTCCATGCAGAACACCCGGATTAAGGCAACTATCACATACAAAAACTTCAGTCTTTTATATATAACGCTAGGAAATATGTTAACGATTGCACGGGTGTTGAGATCGTAATAGGATGATTGAGAATAGAGTATATCACCTACGATATCAACAAAGCTTAGACTCCAAATAGCTGGATTTCAAAATTACGCCACTTTGTTGGGATATTGCTTAAACTATATGTTAATTCTATTTATTCAAAACTGTATATCTTCATTTTTTAAACTTTTTTCTGTACAAACATAAAATAAAATTTTGCCGTAATTTGCTTTTATGTACTATTAAAAAATATATATGCGATTTGCTTTGTTCGTGCAAAAAAATATAGTTACTTTTTAACACTCCTTATTTTTGAATAAGTGTATATTGTAGACTTTAACCAATACATTAGAAAAGCAGCTAAATAATTGAGCTTTATAAAAACATTAAATATGAGTAAATAAATAAATAAACCATTAATACTCGTATTAATGGTTTATTTGTTTTAATTACTATTTGTAATTGATTAGACATATAATTTGAACTAGATAAGTTGTTAACAATCAAAAGATTATGTTAACAACTAATAAAATTATAAGAAAACCAATAAAATATCATATTGTAGTGAAAATTGTAATTCAATTCAATTTTAAATTAAATTAAAAATAGTATACGTTATTTAAAAGGGAAAGGACATGTAAATAAAACACGGAAGAGCAATTTCTTTCGGAGTGTTGAACTTTTCAATTTGCCGGACATTCACAACGTACTGATTGAATTGAAAAGTATACAGCTTTATTTTAACTTCATTATATCCTACACAAAACAATGAAATGTACAAGTAACTTACAAATATTGTTACAAAAACTGTGTGTATATGTAATTCATAGTCTCTGCGTACAGTTCAATTATTCATAAATAACATTTATAACAAAATATTAAATGATGAACATTTCTATATACACTGAAGAAATGTAGAACTTCTTATATACCATTTTAGATTTGTAATAGTTGTTTTTCCTTAAGAAAAATTTAAGTGCCATTAGTGAGTAAGCAGTTATGCCATTTTGAATATTTTAGCATTTGGCTCAAATATAAATTTGCAAAAAGTAGGTACAAAAATAGAACAAGCGTCTTATTTTTGAAAAGCCAAGTCCTTAAAGATAACACATATTTCATATGGTATTTGCTTACTTGGCACACCCACTAAACAACATCGCTGTCAAGTTCTTAAACTTAAACAAGAGACATAAGAATGAATAGTAAATGAAATATGATTAGAAGTGTGTTTCGAAAATATACAAATTAATTCTAAGGGTATATAAAAAATACATTAACTATGCAATTTTATTAATAAATAAAAACCTTAAATAAATAAGCCATCGATCATTTTCACATATATAATTGTGATACAAGATCACAATAACATCATAACCAAATTTTTTTCAACGACAACGTCAAGATAAAATTAAGAAAATATTTGGCTGATGCTGCTTATCTTCCATTGAAGAATTTTATAAAGTAAGAAATTCAACTAGTAAAGAAGAGGAAAAACTAACAAAGAAGAAATAGAAGAGAAATAAATATAAATTTATATTTGGGACACCTTAAAGGAATTATTCAAAATACGTAATAAGATGATGCAACCAGGGTACCTTAAATCTCCAACACATATATATAGTACTTTTGTATATGCAACGATGTACCGATATAGTGTTGAATATAGTGTACATACCTATGAATATAAAGAATGTATCTCATTCATTGTTTGTTACAATAATTGCTCTTTATATAATCACAATAATTTCATTATGATTGCTGAGGGTTGACCCGATGCACTAGCTTGTCTAAACAATCAACAATTTTCAACTGTCTTCTCGTTAGAGGGTTAGATAATACTGAAGATACCTTGGCAATAATGCTTCTTAGGTTTTATTTCTTCTGATACGAGACACTACATATTTCAAACATTTTTTTTCTTTAAATTTAAAACTCTAATGTAAGTAACTCAGTAACCCATACAATTTAAACTATATTTTAGATCTAACATAACACTGACAACCACCATACATAAATCATAACGTATAAAACTGTTTATCTTTTATTAGTTGACAGTAAAACTGATACGTTATTTGCGAGGACTGATCAATGTAATAAAGATTTCGATGTGTAAATAAAGACAAATATTGGATGTCACACAACTAAAAATAGTGCATTAGAGAAAGAAAATAACACTCTATTTTAATAAAATACAAAACTGATGCTGCTTTGTATTCAATTCAAGAATGCTATGACATGAAACAATGAGTGCAAACGGTGACAAAAATAACACAGAAGAGATAGTCGACAATTAAATCAAAATGTTCAGTAAAACAATTATGATACAATATACAACAGTCACAACATATTCTAAATAAAAACACACCATGCATAGGACCGTAGTATTATTATATCAGTGAAAAAGTGAAACCTTGGTAAACACACGTATATATATGCTTAGGCAATTGACAAATATTTAATGTACTACATAAAAAAAATGTAATTTGAATTACAAAGTAGCTAAAACCATTACAAGGTGTTTTCATTTTCAAGGAATGTCTTCAGCAGAGCGTTTACTGTGGAGATAAGAGAAACTTAATGATGGCTTGTAGGTCGTCATTACAGTTGAGGTGTCACTGGGGCTACATGAAGGTAATTGGACCAATTAAGTGGTTGAGGACACTAGAAATATACCAACCATAATGGTTATTTAGATTTCGTAGTTTTTTATCCCACAAGATATTATTTTTGTAGGGTAGAATAATAGTATACATACACTATTCTTAATCCAAATAAGATTATCCTTTATTATTGTTTAGCTTACAATAAAGGGGATGTAATTTATTGTTGTTAGTTGTCTAGGTTCAAGATGTTGTTAATTTGAAATTGCGTTTGAAGTGTTAAATCGGCATATGACTTGCACTAGATATATAGAAATAAAAATGAACTATTGCTTGGCAGTCTTAAACTCCATAAATAGCTTCAACATATACATCTTTACGATTATACATATTATTATTTCAATTATATCATGTAAAAATTAGCCATACAAAAAAAATTACTCATAACCCATATAACAAAATTACTACTATATCTCATGTATGGGAACGAATCTAATACATTATATATACTTTAAAACTTTCCAAAAAATTGTAATTTCTTAAGTTGATTTTCGCTTTGACTATGTTTTGGACGATACTTTCAATAGTTAGAATTAAAAATACTTTCAGTTATTTCATTGATAAGAGATAAATGTTAAAATTGACTTGAACTTGTATTCTGTGTATGAAATGATTCCAGGAAATAATGACAAATACATGTCCCTTACAATATGCTTGAAGTGATTTAAAAACTACTTAATATCATGTATAAGAATAACTGTGTATAAGGTATAAAAAATATGTGTATAAGAATAACTTGTAAAAAAATAATATTCTTGTGTACAGCATTACATAAAGCCAATGCACCTTTTCTATTAATAATAAACAGTGAACATTTAATTTTAGTTCTAACCCCTCTTTGTTTATTTGGTAACTAGAACATCTGTGCGTTGTGTTTATTTACGCAATGAGACTTCCCCAGACAAATATTTTTATTTTCTTGTTTTATGGCACTACAAATATCACAAGAAATACTTAAGTTTAAGTAAATTATATAAACTTGATTTTTTTTTTTTTTTAATAATTTGAATAGAAAAATGTATTTATTATTGTTACTTATGTTGTTTTTGATTATAGTATACAAGGTGTTTCATGGCAGTCCCGACAACTGAAACCAATCATTAAGTCTAAACATGAAATATTAGTGATACTGAATGTAATTAATTATTAAACTTATACGTGTTTAAGTATAAGTTTAATAATACATAAAGATGATAATGTTTATTTTAGTTTTACATTTTAGAAGCATATTTAGTGAATGTTTCTCAATGCACAGTGAACGTTCGGGGCAGATTATGTAATGTTAAACTTGTCAGGTCTTACATTATCGATGAGTAATTAAATTTCTCGGTCTCTTTACTGGAGTACCCAAATAAATCAGGACTTACTAGCATGACGGCTCTCCTCTGCACAGAACACGTGGAGTAACTCTCTTTTAAAGGACCATCATGGAGACGTCCATCACGACATTTTTGACTAACTAAGGCAGGTTTAAAGATCTAACTCTAAAGGCCTACTTGTCTTATTTTGGAGGGAGGAGGTCATTTTATTTTATAAAGGATGCTGGAAGTTTATAAAATCAAATTGCAAAGCAAAGTTGAATCGTTCAAAGGAATCTTTTGGCCAAACTATTAAAGGCGATTGTAATATCATAAATTAATCAAATTTTAGAGAGACATAGGCTACATTTTGTACACTTAATATGGAGGCTATTTCAAAAATCTTCAAAAATAATGTTGATTACAGATGCGCTAACAAAATGTAGACTTCATCAATGTGATAATTTATTGATTATTCTATACATGTTAATTATTTGGAAAATCCACTAAAATTACCCATTTATTAAAATTTTTCTTTACCAAAATGATTAATATTGACAATAATTTGTCAAAAATAACGACCAGTTTAGTCACCTGATTAATTACTCGACCTAGTCATTTTTTTCCACAACTACACCAACAGATATTAGGGTGTAAAACGAAAATATGGCTCAACTTTCTGCTTAGACTAAAGGTAGAAAAAAACAGTTTAATAAGTTACATTATTTTCCATCAGTTTATCTGTATGATAAATAAAAAACATTTATAAACTTACAGTCTAATCTGTTGTGTTTATTTTAGTCATTATTGTTAAAGTAAAAACATTTTTAAAAGAACATTGTTTTACTGTTTTTAAAGCAATTTCACAACACTACAGTTAAAGTTTAGTTAGCCTTTAATTAGCTTTTTAATATTATTAGGATTTATCTGTCTACAGTCAAGAAAAACCAGGCATGACAAACTAAAAGAATTTTTTCGGTTGTGTGTCACTTACAATGATTAGATAATCACGTTCGTATAACATTTATTACAATATTAGCATCGTAATATTAATGTACATATAAATAATTGTGATTTATTTGAACATTGAATTAATGTATATTTGATTCATAAATTTAACTTTGGTGTTTTTTATCATATCTTACACGTCCGATAAATATTCTGACTATGGATAGATTTTTTGCAATTAATAGGAACAGATAACAATAATTTCGCGCGTGATGTCCAATGAACAAGGACATACCTATTGCCTCTAATACATTTATTCTTGTGAAAATCAACGCCCTGTTACAAATTAAGTTTTAGCAACATGTGAATTTGAAATCGATATATAAGTTAACCTTTGTATATGACTTGTTTGTTTTTTTACGCTTAGCCGAGTGCATATTAAATATTTAATGAGTAACATAAAACTACATTATAATCATGTTTTTTTTTGTTACATAACAACACATTTATCATAAATAAAAAATAAACATTATGGAATTTACATAATAAATAGGAAAAATATGATCTAACTGTAAGATCTAAGACGAATTCATAACTATGAAAATTGTAACATATAAAATATATTTATCTGAAACATACTCTTTAATATAAAGATAGTGGTCCTTAAGGGACTTAAATGGTGATGTTATTTCGTCATTAAAGTTTATATATTCAATAAAACTCCAAATCTAAACATTGATAAATATTTTTAATTAGCTCTTTTTAACATTTGAGTGTACATTATTAATTACGTCGTATTAGGTCAAATCAATATCCAACCAAAAATGTATGTCTAAATTAAAACGATTGGTTCAAATGAAGAATTTTTCTTTTATTATGGTTTGAAGATAAATCGTGAAAAGTATATAATGGAGTATTATTGAAGACACGTGACTTAATGATTGCTAAATATTAGTATATTTTGGATAATAAGTATTGTGATTATCCAAAATAATTTTTTTACCAGTTGGTTTAAAAATTAATTTTAGGGTTCCCTGAACAAAAAGTGTTTTTTTTCGATAAAACTGTTTGGAGTCTGTCTGTAAAACTATCTATGGAAAAAATTTCGTAAAGGAGTTCCCATATTGTTTTCCACCCTATATCGTATAGCTGTCACGCATAGGCCAGCTACCAAACATACACGTACAGAAACACTGACCCACCCACTCACCCATACATATACAGAAACACTAACCAACCAACCACCCATACACGTACAGAAACACTGAACCACCCGCCCACCCACACACGTACAGAAACACTGACCCACCCACTCACCCATACACATACAGAAACACTGACCCACCCACTCACCCATACACATACAGAAACACTACCCACCCGCCCACCCATACACGAACAGTGACACTGAACCACTCGCCCATCCATACACGTACAGAAACACTGACCCACCCACTCACACATACACGTATAGAAACACTTACCCACCTGCCCACCCACACGTATACAAATACTGACCCACCCGCCCACCCATACATGTACAGAAACACTGCCCCACCCACCCACCGATACACGGACAGTGACTTTGACCCGACCGCCCACCCATACACGTACAGTGACACCGACTCACCCGCCCACCCATACACGTACAGTGACACTGACCCACCCGTCCACCCATACATGTACAGTAACATTGACCCACCCGCCCACCCATACATGTACAGAAACACTGCCCCACCCACCCACCGATACACGGACAGTGACTTTGACCCGACCGCCCACCCATACACGTACAGTGACACCGACTCACCCGCCCACCCATACACGTACAGTGACACTGACCCACTCGCCCGCCCATACACGTACAGTGAAACTGATGGGTAATTTTAATAATATAGTTTAATGGTAATTTTAAACCCACATAGTATGGAAGTTTAAAGTTACCATAATATGTAGAAATAAATGATAATAATGGTAGCATGTGCACTAAGAACTTTTTGTTAAATAAAATTCAACAAATGGAAAAGAGACTTACCTGGATGTTTAATTAGCAATAAGGTAAGTAATTAGTGTACAAGACATTTATCTCTCTCGACTATGTAAATAGTGTATCATTGAATAATACTATCAAACCTGTACAAGGTTTTCTTCTCGTAGAGTTATGAATGCATATAAAATAGATATATTATTAACCTTATCTAATCTCAATATATATTTCAGTTTAGAATTATTCAATGAATCAATAATAGTTTACTTTATTTCATAAACAAATGTTCCGTTATACATACGCATTGAAAGCGTGATTTTTATTTAAAACATTCTTAAGCTAAAATATGAGTTAAAATAGATCTACATTAAATTTATTTTAGGCAATTAACATTATTAATTTTAGCACATAAACAAGTTAAAAAATTTTCATCCAACGATATGTCCTGTAAATTCTTCCATTAAAATAAAAATATTATTATTTAGATACAATTTCATACGTCTTTTAAATATATTAGTGTTTTATTGTGTAATTTAGAGCATTATCAAACAATTTCCATCCTCATAATGGGACAGTTTGTCATGCAGCGCTAACCTATGAGGTTCAATAACATTTTTATGAAACATGTTTCTTGAAGCAATGCGGTATGGGTGTCCAGCTTCAACTGTCGCATACTGTAAAGGATTGTTTGTCAAGTCAATACAAGTAAATAATGCCATATAACATGTTACCTATCTCGATTCATTTTATCCCTGTGTATCTGTATGTGATTTTTACAGAAATTTTAACATCTCAAAAATCTGTTACCATACAATACTGAATTTTAATATGAAGGTTGATGTTAGAAGGACAAATTATAAATAAAAATACTGTATGTTTAATATTGTGAGTTCTAAACGGTGGCTGTCTAAAACTTGTAAAGTTACTTATAAAAAACTACACTTATTACCCAAAATTGTTAAAATACAGTAAATTTAGACTACATTATGCCAAATTAAAAAATATGCCATTTTCAAAGATCTGATGGTAAATCAAACAGCAAACCTATTATCTGTGACTGAAAGCATTGTCACCTGCGTAAAGAGTACGTATGATGCTTTTGAAATTTTGTAGTAAATGTAATATAAATATGCTGTTTTGTTCAGGTATACTTAATTTTCCTTTTATTTGAAGTACTGATTAGCTAAATGGTAGAAAAAGCACATCGGCTCTATCACACAACAGTTAATTAATTACTGTAGTAAGAGACATTTCTGTGAGTTAGTAGTTTATGTCTGCAAGTTGCAGCAGATCTAAAAATTAACATTGTAAAAGCTAATAGTATATATAAATCTCAATTCCTTCACTCTCTCTAGTTGTTTTAGTGTTATATTTAACACAAATATAAGAATATATTCTTGTAAGTACGTTTTTTAATCATTACTATGCAACATTAACTTTGCATTACATTGTTACTAACATTTCTTCTAGAAATATTCTCTTTGTTTGTAAACTGTTGACCACTTAATGAATGCCTGGCTCTTTTGTATACATTTATTTGTTATTTTAACTTGTACTACCAAATTAACAACCAAGGATGTTGTTTTACTACGAAAATGTTACTTAACCTAAAGAGAATTTGTGGTTAAGAGAGGACTGTATAGTACTAACTTCACCACTAAAATAAAGGCTTTTTCATTAATTTACTAAAAAAGAGAACGAGTCTGGATCGTTCCAACTTGGCTCCTAATGTTACCTCGCACGTTACTTAAAATGGCATGTTTTTAACTTTGAGGCTAAATATTGATACACCGCATGCTTATGAACTCTCTGAGTTGTTTATTATTTTAAGGATAAATGTAATAAAGTGGAACTATGGAAATGAAACATACAAAACTACACAAAAATACCGAAAACCTGAGAGATTTCCTGCTTCAAAGAAAATTACTTTAAATATAATTTTCTATCAAATATGTTTAGATTTGGGTTAGGGCAGCACAAAAGAGGCATTCTTAAAATGCAGGATGGAAGGACTTATGGCTACATTACCATATAAATTGGAGTGAGCTATTCAACAAAGGTGAACGAATAAGGTAGGTCTGAGTTAGATGTGGTTGGCACCTTAATGCTAGAAAATTATCTTCTGTTATTTACTTAATTTCAGGGACATTATAGCAAAATATAAATTTGGTATATATTTTAACAATTTAATAGACAAAATAACCTACGTATATTATTTCAAGTTTCATTATTGCTAATCAACAATGTCAAATGTCGGTGCAGATATTATGTTATGAAATTAATTACTTTTTGAAATTAGTTACACGGTTACTTTGTAATCCTTTTGCAATTTAAGCTATCTTTACATTTCATAAGAATTAAATTGTGATCAAGTAATTAAATTTACGATCTCCATGAGTAAATAAAACGTTTCAGGAATAACTATTGTTTTATTAAAGTAGTTTAAGATTACTATCTCCATGAGTAAATAAAACGTTTCAGGAATAACTATTGTTTTATTAAAGTAGTTTAAGATTACTATCTCCATGAGTAAATAAAACGTTTCAGGAATAACTATTGTTTTATTAAAGTAGTTTAAATTTACGATCTACTTGAGTAAATAAAACGTTTCAGGAATAACTATTGTTTTATTAATGTAGTTTAAATTTACGATCTACTTGAGTATATAAAACGTTTCAGGAATAACTATTTTTTTATTATTGTAGTTTAAATTTACGATCTACTTGAGTAAATAAAACGTTTTAGGAATAACTATTGTTTTAATAAAGTAGTTTAGTACTTCATATTTAGAAAACGTTTCTTCATATCAGCAACGTCAAAAATAAAATTATAACCAAAGTGCACACGATCAATATATTATATATTCTTTGTACCTAGTGTATCATGAGATGTTTTGACTTAATTTTATCTTTTCAAACTTTATCACAGTTTTCACTTCATTAAATATATATCATGATCCAGTATATGAGGGGGGGGGAGGCTAAAAGTACTGAGGTAGAGAGGCTAACACAAGTTCCCAACTCGCCTAACCTCAATTACCACAACTATTAGTGTTCAGTTCGCCATCTTGTCGTAGCCCCTTTGAACTTTATACCCTTGGATATGATAAACATTGTTTCGAGGCTTAACCACTGTTATGAATATTTATTTCACAGTGTTCGTAGTTTCAGTTTAGAGGTTTCAGAAACTACGTAATGTGTAAAGATGTGTATAATTGTCGTGCAACATACTATTTGGTCATGGAGTGATGAATTTATATCAACTAAGAAGTTTAAAATTACCATACTATGTAGAAATACATGATAATAATGGTAGTATGCGCACTAAGATCTTTTTGTTAAATGAAAATCTAATAAAGTAATTTATAGTTGCACTAAAATTAATGATTATATATTGAAGTTTGAGAGTCCTGTGGTAGTCTAGAATGTGAATTCAGAATATTCTGTTTAAATTCTCATATTATTTTCCACATCAACTCCTAATGAAGGGTGAGATGTGAAAGTCCATTATATTAGTCACAATGAAAACCTTAGGCACTATATTTTATCTATCAAAGCGTTATAGTACATTATTGAATAATAAAACTATTTGTATTCACTTTATATGGTTATTGAAAACATGAAGCACGTACATTCTGTGTGATATTGTTAATTTTTAGTACATTTTTGCCACATAAGTTAATATTTGTTATTTAATTTTGAAAACAACTTTTTTTAGTTTCTTGACCATGATTTAAGATTAGTTAATTAACTATGTAATAATGAAATGAGACTGACAAGTTATACATGAGACAAATGAGACTATGCATGTTATTCATAGATCGTGTTAAAAACATATTTTAAAAGGTATTCCTGAAACAATCATACGTGCTACGGGACTCGACCAGACTATTAATATTTTAGAACCATTCTATTTAGAACTAACTATAACAGGAAAACCCACAGAATAACAATCAGTGGCCAATTTCATTTCATAGAACTTTTTTTATTGCTTTTTGTTTTTGATAGACATATTGTATCGTAAAATAAAATTATTTTTGGGCTTACTTATACATAAGATATTAGTTCAATTGTTACATTTAATATGGCATAAGTGTATTTCATTTTGATAGTAAGATGTATAAATGTAAAATTAAAAACTACTTATAATCTAACTAAACTAACATTCTACTGCCTTAAAGTCATACGCTATTAGTACGTTATACCGGAACCACTGATTTATGACAAAAAGAGCAACACATTAGTTATACTAACTTTTTTAAAAAGCTATTACTGAAACAGTGATGTGTGATAAGGGTCTTAGGGGACTAAAAATATTGTATACATTGTTTATGACCATTAAAATTTATGTTATTTACTTTTTTTAGGCTACATAATGAAAACGGATTGTTCTTTCTCTCGTGAAGTCGCAGAAGATAACTTTCTAACATCGACTCTTATTACAGACTTGCATTTATTTCCATAACCAATAATTGTCATATAATTAAAGTGTCAGTTTCAGATAATAATAAGTCTTAGGTTGTATTTCAAGGCTAAATTTAATATTAGATCAATATTGCAATACTTGTTTGCTTGATTGGAAGTGTAAAGTGCCTAGACTCTCCCATAAGTTTCACTTCCTGTCTCATTTAAAATAGAGGATACTTCCATTTAACCTCATACTATCTATTTTTAAAGAGATAAAGAGGCAATTCATTTTACTTTTGAGACACAATTGCAAGTTTACCCAGCAATATAATTATCTATAAACGGTTTTAAGACCAATCAATGTAAACTTGATTCAGCACTAAATAACTGAAATGTTTCTCAACTATGCCCCTCTGTCCCAACAGTTGACACAGCCTTTTAAATAGTAGCACGAGCTTTATAATTTTGCAATAAGCCACTCCAAAATGTCATTCATATAACTTTACTAATCTGAATGTTATTAATGACACAAAAATGTTTACAATTTATAACACACATTCATAAATATGCTGGCTTCTCCTTACACTTAGATATCCAGACGAACAAACGTTACCTCAATAAGATTAACTTACGGTTCATGACTTTTGATGTTTCATAGATATTATGGATTCTCCTTACACTTAGATATCCAGACGAACAAACGTAACCTCAACAAGAATAACTTATGGCTCAAGTCTTTTTATGTTTCGTAGACATTATGGCTTCTCCTTACACTTAGATATCCAGACGAACAAACGTAACCTCAACAAGATTAACTTACGGTTCATGACTTTTGATGTTTCATAGACATTATAGCTTCTCCTTACACTTAGATATCCAGACGAACAAACGTTACCTCAACAAGAATAATTTACGGTTCATGACTTTTGATGTTTAATAGACATTATGGCTTCTCCTTACACTAGATATCCAGACGAACAAACGTTACCTCAACAAGAATAACTTACAGTTCATGACTTTTGATGTTTCATAGACATTATGGCTTCTCCTTACACTAGATATCCAGACGAACAAACGTTACCTCAACAAGAATAATTTACGGTTCATGACTTTTGATGTTTAATAGACATTATGGCTTCTCCTTACACTTAGATATCCAGACGAACAAACGTTACCTCAACAAGAATAGCTTACGGTTCATGACTTTTGATGTTTCATAGACATTATGGCTTCTCCTTACACTTAGATATCCAGACGAACAAACGTTACCTCAACAAGATTAACTTACATTTCATGACTTTTGATGTTTCATAGATATTATGGCTTCTCCTTACACTTAGATATCCAGACGAACAAACGTTACCTCAACAAGATTAACTTACGGTTCATGACTTTTGATGTTTCATAGATATTATGGCTTCTCCTTACACTTAGATATCCAGACGAACAAACGTTACCTCAACAAGAATAACTTACGGTTCATGTCTTTTGATGTTTCATAGACATTATGCCTTCTCCTTACACTTATATATCCAGACGAAAAAACTTTACCTCAACAAGAATAACTTACGGTTGATGACTTTTGATGTTTCATAGACATTCTGGCTTCTCCTTACACTTATATATCCAGACGAACAAACGTTACCTCAACAAGAATAACTTATGGCTCAAGTCTTTTTATGTTTCGTAGACATTATGGCTTCTCCTTACACTTAGATATCCAGACGAACAAACGTTACCTCAACAAGATTAACTTACGGTTCATGACTTTTGATGTTTCATAGACATTCTGGCTTCTCCTTACACATAGACTTAGGGTACCTCTAGCATGCTGTCCTGGCGCGTGCAACGTTCTCTAACCTCTGAATGAGCTCGCAGCATGTTCCCCAAATAAGTGGGTGTGCCAGATAGCAGAATCTTGTGAACTAAACAAGTGTATTGTAGCTATACATGCAATAAGGAGTACAACAAGACCAAGAAATAAATTTAACGTCTAGAAGTCAAGAAAACAATGTTACAGGGAATAAGTAAGAACTATTTTTCTCATAACGTAAACAATCTAAAATAAAAACACCTTATATAGAAAACATTCTTATCAGTCAGGTATCAAAATATAAATGCGATGCATTTACTAAGTTTTGAGTAATAACGAAATAAATTTGACGCACAGTCAAATTTATTCGTAGTATTCAAGTACGCACAGTTCAAATATTACTCTTCCATATAGAGTAAAAATTATTAAAACTTATAACAAAATTTGAAAATGCAAATGTCATAGCGAACAATTAAAACGAGCAAATCAATGGTGTTATTTCATGTTTGATAGGCCTTTTAGATCCTTAGAAAACAACCTTCAATCTCGGGTGAACATAATTTCTGCGCCGGCAGATGTCTTTTTTGGTGAAATATCCCACAAAAATTTTTTATATTTGACTATCTTATAACTGCATTTCAAATAATGCATATCTCATTTGCACAATCAAATTAACTATTCGTTATATAAATTTTTTAGTTATTGAACGTTATAATACTAGTTTAATTTAAGTGTTTAATTATCTGAAATCGTAATATAACATTTGAAATTAGCTTTATCTAATGATCATAATTGAACTTGTTACATTGAAATTTTGGCTTTTGAGAGAGTGAAATTATAAATAATAAAATAACAACAGCTTAAAATATTCATTTCTCGTATGCAATCATCTCAAGTTGATATCATATATACGGATTCATACTACAAGACTATTGAATAAGCCTATAACACAATTCAGCTCATTATTTTTTTAAATATTTATTCAATATTTCAGGTATAGTTGTTAAAAAGAAAAAAATTCAGCTTAATTTGGACAAAAAACCTAAAATATTGAATTGAACTAAAACAAATGTGTGAACAAAGTATATATTCCTCTATTTAGGCTAGACGCTTAAATTAAGCTTATTAAAAAATTGCTTTTAATCTACGTTCATACACCTTGACATCCATACCTTAACATTTGAATGTCATGAATCAAAGATCGGCATTGGTTGGTCAAAAGTAAGCATTGTAATTTTTGAGACGGAATGACTTTTTTACTAAATATCAAAACATATTTATTTGATTATTTAGTTTATAATCTTAAATCGCTTCTAATTATTTTAGGTCGTATTGTTAAATAAATGTTAATAACTTTAAATAGTTCGTCAATGTAACTTAAATTATCTTTCAGTTTGTCACTCAAAAAACATTTTTAGAGTATAAATATGAATTGTTATGATACGAAATTCCTAAAATATATCTTAGTAAAAATATTTCGAATTTTCATTTCATCATCATTATAAATATGTATGAAATATATTCAACAAATATATTTGTTCGTATACAATTGTTTTAAAACTAAAGTAGGACGTAGTCTCTTGGAGTAAGCTAAAATCCTGCAATAGAAGTTACAGAACTAGAGATAACTCTTTGGCAAGTTTGGCTGGGAGTTAAACAGTCTAAGTACAAATTAATCACTGTCAGGAGAAACACAGTTCAGAAAATATCCTGTGACATCCAGCCGATTACAGGCTCAATCTGTCAGCATGAATTAGCCAAGTTCCAGAATTGAACTATTTATTGAATTACACTGAACTTGTAGTTGAAATGACGCATGAATATTGATACACCATATGCTCTACAGCTTGAATACTTTACTGTAAATGTTTTAAAATTTTTTTGAATAAGAGAGAATACAACACTTGATTCTACCCACCTGCCCACCCATACACGTACAGTGTCATTGACGCTCCCGCCCACCCATACACGTACAGTGGTATTGACACTCCAGCCCACCCATACACGTACTGTGGTACAGACCCACCCGCCCTCCCATACACATACTGTGGTACTGACCCACCTGCCCACCCATACACGTTCTGTGGTACTGACCCACCCGCCCTCCCATACACGTACTGTGGTACTGACCCACCGCCCTCCCACACAAGTACTGTGGTACTGACCTACACGCCTACCCATACAATTACTGTGGTACTGACCCAGCCGCCCTCCCATACACGTACAGTGGTACTGACTCACCCGCCCTCCCATATACGTACTGTGGTACTGACCCACCGCCCTCCCACACAAGTACTGTGGTACTGACCTACACGCCTACCCATACAAGTACTGTGGTACTGACCCACCCATACACGCACTGTGGTACTGAATGAATACAATGTTAAATGAATACACGTACTATGATATTCACCCAACCATCCGCCCATTCACGTACAGTTGTGTTCATTTTTTTATATAACTCATAGTTGGGTTCGTAGACCTCTTCCGTTAATTAATTACCACTAAATTTTCCTCTACTTCACTACGAAAAAAAGTTTTTTATCGTAAAACGGTTAGGTTATGTGGCTACTAAAGTTGATCAAACACTGGTAAATCCAATGACTGACCTACGCTGAAGCTGTGTGTAAGTTCTTGAAAAGTGATAAGATAAGGCCAGCGATATCGGATTCCTATCGGATAAGGAATACCACCGTGGACGTAAAAATTATTGAGGAACAGTTCGAGCAATAGAATAATTAAAAAGTGGCAGTGAATTAACGGAAAAGATCCGAATATATTCCTAAAAAGAAACCTATTACTTTCTTTGACAGTTCTAAATATCATCATAGAATTTGCTGAGTGATTAAATACAAATTAATCACTTTGTAATTAAATTTGTTTAGCTAATGTTAGATAATTTTGTCAGAGAGTCATACTGTGATTCAAAAAAATCACGTAGAGATTTAAAAGAAGTTCTTTATGCTCTGTTGTTTTGTAAACTCAAATTTTGGTTTCTAGGAAAAGCATTAAGAGAAGTTTTATTTTCTGGATCTCTATATTTTTTTATATTTTATAGATTTAAATAATTATTTATTATTTAAATAAGATATGAAATATTATCAATTTACATTAATGAAAACTTTATCGTGATAAAAGTTGCATTGGTACCAACCAAATAGATTTTTTTAATTATTTATAAAGACTAAACTGATTACATTGATGCAGGAGCTGATATCGTGATGCTATATATGAACCAAATTTGCTGAGTGGGCTCCACCCGTCCGTAAAATATCTGAAAGGGGTAAATCTACCCCAATGCCCTCCACTGCCTCGACATTAATGTGACATTTTAGTTTATCACAGTACACAGCAAGACATTTGAATATTATATTAATTTTGTTACTAACTGTATGTAAATAAATATAATTGTTAAATCACACACTTACACTAATTGTAACTATTTCAATAGTTATATCTCTAAAAAATTAATACAACAATATAGATTATTATCAAAGTGAATTTGAATAAATGTACTACCTCTTATATATATGTACAGCTTATTCATAAATATGTATACTGTAAATAAAGTAACCAAACTTAGGGGACGTTGTGTAACAGCAAACTATGCTTTCACATATTAGACAAAATAACTGTCAGTTAACTCTTATAAAATTAACACATTTTTAAGGGTATAAATGATTGCCAGTCTACAGTCTTTCCACCATTCTCTTCAATACTACAAATATAAATAATGTTTTAATTTTAAATTATTTAGCTATGTTGTAACGATTGTCTGGCTTATAATTGAGATAGTTATTTATAATTAAGACAAGGAGCAGAAATATATACTGTATATATATACACTGAATAGTTGTAAATTACACATGAATTAATTTAATTGAAAAAAAAAAAACTTCAATATCACCATAATTTTGAAATTTCTTATGAGAGGGGTAACATCATGTAAAAAACCTATAGTAGTAATATAGTAGTAAAATGTGTTAAAACAGCTGACTTTCATATTCATCAATTTAAGAATATGTTTAGTTTATTTTTATTGGATTGAAAATAACCAATCTTGACATTTAAAAAGCAATATGCTGTCATGAATTTACAATATTATTGGAACATATAGTACATAGTTTTTGTCATATATTTGTACAAGGCCATGTTAAGTGCGGGTCACAAAAATTTCTTTGACATAAATTAGTGTAATTTACTTAATAGCAGAATAAAATACTTATTTGTGTATTAGATTCACATTTATTTTACGGTCGCAACTTTTGGCCAGGAGAGATACGTTTTTAGTAATACTTAAATTTTCCCAAGAAAATGAAATAAATCTATTTTTTAATTTGCTCTGACTTGACTGTTTACTAAGGTTCATATACCAAAATAATCAAAATATTAAAGATTATTTTATACCAAATAGAAGTAAACAAAAGATAAATCTGGGATGTATTGTTCAACGAACCTATTGGCTGATATTTTTAACGCTAGTTAAATTTAAATTCAAACGTTGGTTGTGTAAGCTGTGGAATCTATTTTCTACGTTTAAATTAACGAATCAATATAAGACCCACTGTCTTTTACT
Source organism: Stictocephala bisonia (assembly GCA_035578905.1). Taxonomy (NCBI): domain Eukaryota; kingdom Metazoa; phylum Arthropoda; class Insecta; order Hemiptera; family Membracidae; genus Stictocephala; species Stictocephala bisonia. The sequence continues at coordinate 424,963 of JAQJVL010000631.1, forward strand.
AAAAACCAACATGCTTAGTCGGTTAAAATAACACTATATGTGTTTGGTTAGGCAGGTAAGTCAATACCACTGTACGGTAAAAGATTATATATAAGACATTGTTACTGAAGATTTAACGATATACTCTCATGATATGTATCAAGAAGTCTTAGGATTTTTATGTAAAATGTAAATATCTTGGAAGGTTATCCTGATGCGAATAGGGATGTGAATTATACTACATATTATTTCATTGCCTTAGTTAACTGAAAATCAGACCAATACTACGTGGTTCGGATTCCACGTAAAGCTGTAGGTACCATAGTTGCCCTGGCTAATGGGCTATTAATAAATAGTCATTTATGAGCTAAGTCGAACTCAGATAGTAACAATGACTACACTCGTTTATCTACACTCATCACAATCATTTGAAATCCACATTCGCTTTTATCTTGACGATTAGCGTCTTGAGAAAAAATAAAATAAAATAAAATTAGTTGCTATTAAATGAAATGGAATGATTCCAAGATAATCGAAATGAAATTTTACAGGTTTTATCCGTAGCCACGTACCAAATAAAACCTTTTCAATGTTTACAAGCTGGCCGGGTTTCTGGGCGATATTGAAGTGGAAATAGGTAAGTTTAGGTAACAGTTTGACCTTGTCAGTGTTTACAAGCTGGCCAGCTATCTGGACGATGTTGAAGTGGAAATAGGTAAGTTTAGGTAACAGTATAACCTTGTCAGTGTTTACAAGCTGGCCAGATTTCTGGACGATATTGAAGTGGAAATGGGTAAGTTTAGGTAACAGTATAACCTTGTCAATGTTTACAAGCTGGCCAAGTTTCTGGACGATGTTGAAGTGGAAATAGGTAAGTTTAGCTAACAGTATAACCTTGTCAATGTTTACAAGCTGGGCAGGTTTCTGGACGATATTGAGGTGGAAATATATAAGTTTAGGTAACAGTATAACCTTGTCAGTGTTTACAAGCTGGCCAGCTTTCTAGACAATATTGAAGTGGAAATAGGTAAGTTTAGGTAACAGTATAACCTTGTCACTGTTTACAAGCTGGTCAGGTTTCTGGACGATGTTGAAGTGGAAATAGGCAAGTTTAGGTAACTGTATAACCTTGTCAATGTTTACAAGCTGAGCAGTTTTCTGGACGATATTGAAGTGGAAATAGGTAAGGTTAGGTAACAGTATAAACTTGTCAATGTTTACAATGGCCAGGTTTCTGGGTGATATTGAAGTGGAAATAGGTAAGTTTAGGTAACAGTATAACCTTGTCAATGTTTACAAGCTGGCCAGGTTTCTGGACGATATTGAAGTGGAAATAGGTAAGTTTAAGTAACAGTATAACCTTGTCAATGTTTACAAGCTGGCCAGGTTTCTGGACGATGTTGAAGTGGAAATAGGCAAGTTTAGGTAACAGTATAACCTTATCGTAACCTCTAAACCATAATCATGGATTATATTACAAGCAAACCTCATTCCTCACCCACATGTTAATTAACGCCGTCGAGTGTATAATACTCATGTATAATCCAATATTCTACCAACTGTGGTAAACTGTCTGTAAATGTAAGTCTCCATGTTAGATGGAAGATATTTAGATTATAACATATTATGATGTAATGCGAGATCTCGTTTCCCATAAAAATCTAAATACGTCTTGTCTGTATAAAGAATCAAGCTAACAAAATAAAAAATACAAAGGTATAATTCAAATGAAATTACGGAAAATGTATTGATAATAACAATAAGTTTCTTGTCTTCTTATTTATAATCAGAGACATTTGTAATACCATTAATTAGTGTTCTTACATGAAATTATCTTATATATTAACATCCACTTTATCACCGTTAGCTAATGTAGTTTATATATTGAAAGATCTCATCTTGATTATTATATGTAATACTTTATCCATCACACTTATTTATAATTATACATAAAAACGTATGGTTTGGACATTTTAAAGATAATCGTATATCTAAAACAAATTCTTTTTAGACGAAATTTCGAATTTATTTGTGTGAAATAGCTAGATTAAATTAGGTAGTCATAGTTATTTTCAAATAGCTTTTTAGTTTTTTGTTATAAATAACCAACGTACTTTCATATATTATTTAAGATTAAATAAAAAATTTCAGTAAACGTATGAAAGTAAATAAAATAATATTTGTTGTATTTGGATGTTTATTAACGAGTGACATAAAGTGTTTATTAACAACACGTATCCAAAACGTAGTTTATGAAACTATTTAATAATGCACTATGAACTTTCATTCAAATATTTGTAAAGTCATACCTTATTTTAGTAATTGAAATCATATTTTACCATTGTTTGCCTAGGCATTTATATAGCCAAGGTAAAACCTCTGTTAGCTTCTTGCAAAAACTTACTTCACCTTACTAACCTTAAAACTGTTAATTAGGAAAGGACCGCCATCTTTTACCCTCACGCACTATTCCACTGTTCCAGCAATGACATTACCTGAAACAATTATATAGGGTAGGTCCTTCATTCCATTCCCAAACATACCATTCACGCTCTCCCAACAAGTCATAAAACCACCATTTCTTGTAAACTGTTATCCAAGGCCCTCCATGCCGTCTTCTCACTAATAATTTACCATCACAACACCATCATTACTTATAAACTGTTATCCAAGGCAGGCCCTCCATACCGTCTTCTAACTAATAATTTACCCTCACAACACCATCATTACTTGTAAACTGTTATCCAAGGCAGGCCCTCCATACCGTCTTCTAACTAATAATTTACCCTCACAACACCATCAATACTTGTAAACTGTTATCCAAGGCAGGCCCTCCATACCGTCTTCTAACTAATAATTTACCCCCTCTAAACTAATAATTTACCCTCTCCAAACTAATAATTTACCGTTACATAACCATCAATACTTGTAAACTCTTATCCAAGGCAGGCCCTCCATACCGTCTTCTAACTAATAATTTAGCGTCACAACACCATCATTACTTGTAAACTGTTATCCAAGGCAGGCCCTCCACACCGTCTTCTAACTAATAATTTACCCTCACAACACCATCATAACTTGTAAACTGTTATCCAAGGCAGGCCCTCCACACCGTCTTCTAACTAATAATTTACCGTCACATCACCATCAATACTTGTAAACTCTCTCCACACCGTCTTCTAACTAATAATTTACCCTCACAACACCATCATTACTTGTAAACTGTTATCCAAGGCAGGCCCTCCACACCGTCTTCTAACTAATAATTTACCGTCACATCACCATCATTACTTGTAAACTGTTATCCAAGGCAGGCCCTCCATACCGTCTTCTAACTAATAATTTACCCTCTCTAAACTAATAATTTACCCTCTCCAAACTAATAATTTACCGTCACATCACCATCAATACTTGTAAACTGTTATCCAAGGCAGGCCCTCCATACCGTCTTCTAACTAATAATTTACCCTCACATCACCATCATTACTTGTAAACTGTTATCCAAGGCAGGCCCTCCATACCGTCTTCTAACTAATAATTTACCCTCTCTAAACTAATAATTTACCCTCACAACACCATCATTACTTGTAAACTGTTATCCAAGGCAGGCCCACCATACCGTCTTCTAACTAATAATTTACCCTCACAACACCATCATTACTTGTAAACTGTTATCCAAGGCAGGCCCTCCATACCGTCTTCTAACTAATAATTTACCCTCACATCACCATCATTACTTGTAAACTCTTATCCAAGGCAGGCCCTCCATACCATCTTCTAACTAATAATTTACCCTCACAACACCATCATTACTTGTAAACTGTTATCCAAGGCAGGCCCTCCATACCGTCTTCTAATAATTTACCCTCACAACACGATCATTACTTGTAAACTGTTATCCAAGGCTGGCCCTCCATACCGTCTTCTAATAATTTACCCTCACAACACGATCATTACTTGTAAACTGTTATCCAAGGCAGGCCCTCCATACCGTCTTCTAACTAATAATTTACCCTCACATCACCATCATTACTTGTAAACTCTTATCCAAGGCAGGCCCTCCATACCATCTTCTAACTAATAATTTACCCTCACAACACCATCATTACTTGTAAACTGTTATCCAAGGCAGGCCCTCCATACCGTCTTCTAATAATTTACCCTCACAACACCATCATTACTTGTAAACTGTTATCCAAGGCAGGCCCTCCATACCGTCTTCTAATAATTTACCCTCACAACACGATCATTACTTGTAAACTGTTATCCAAGGCAGGCCCTCCATACCGTCTTCTAATAATTTACCCTCACAACACCATCATTACTTGTAAACTGTTATCCAAGGCAGGCCCTCCATACCGTCTTCTAACTAATAATTTACCCTCACATCACCATCATTACTTGTAAACTCTTATCCAAGGCAGGCCCTCCATACCGTCTTCTAATAATTTACCCTCACAACACCATCATTACTTGTAAACTGTTATCCAAGGCAGGCCCTCCATACCGTCTTCTAATAATGTACCCTCACAACACGATCATTACTTGTAAACTCTTATCCAAGGCAGGCCCTCCATACCGTCTTCTAACTAATAATTTACCCTCACAACACCATCATTACTTGTAAACTGTTATCCAAGGCAGGCCCTGCATACCGTCTTCTAACTAATAATTTACCCTCTCTAAACTAATAATTTATCCTCTCCAAACAACTCACTTCACCACCTCAGCCTGAAAACTGTTATGTAAGATAGAATAATGCTTCCAGCCACTAAGGCAACGGTTACCCTCTACTATCACCTCTATACACTACAACATCCTAAAAGTAAGACAGAGCTTCAATTTCGTCCCCAAACCTTTCACATTCTGCCAACAACTCACCACACCACCACAATCTGACAATTTTAAGTAGGGTTTCCTTCTATTATTGGAATATGGACTGTATATGTTTTGCTTTTTATCACATTAACACGAAACCATCTAGCACTAACAAACGTGTACCAGATTTATGTGTATTTATAATGAAACCTTGTGACGCAGAAAGGATTGTTTGAATGATTTTTTAAACTGAACAAAAAATACATTAAGAAATTAAATATAGTATTATATATTTCTTTTAAAATAAATATAACAATTCTTGTTTGAACTTTGATTGTTTGAGAGCAAGTGATACAGATCCATGTATAATTTGATTATTTTTTGTTAGATTAACTCTTTGTTTATTTAACCTGTACATGCCCTATTATATTATTGGAAAATAGTAGTACATTTAATTTAATATTGTAAGTGACTTACAATGCAAATATTATAACAGCCAACCTAAAAATGTTAAAAGATTGAGTGATTAGAGGTTTAATCCTTAAACATGTATCATGGCCAGAAAAAGAGCTTATTTATTCATTATTCAATAAGATTTGTTGGATCAATTATTCCACATTTAGAAAATATATCATTGTGATTTTCATCAATTCAACATGGCCACTCTAAACAGATTCATCGCCGGGAAGGGCCATAACATTTTAGCGTCAGTCAGTGAGTAACTACATCGAGCTCACTAGTATACAGAATAATCACATGACTATAGTCATATAAACTAATAAACATAAGTACTTAGTAATAAGCTGAAGAGGATAATTTTAAATTTATTGTCTATACTATTATTGATTTTTTATTTGAAAATATTTGGCAATAGGGTGAAATCTACGATAAGAACAATCTGAACATATTGAATGAACTTGATGAAGTAATATATAATTTTACGTGGTTTACTATGCTGTTAAATAGAAAATAATGAGTAAGAAATGAATGGGATAGTGAATAACAGCTGTGAACAAGTAAGTGCGACTATATAATAGAACGAATATTTGTTACTTAACAGCATCATAAATTTATTGTTCTAATAATTTCACTATAATGTATTATTACTATCGAAACTGATCATGTTAGAAATAGATTTCTCTAAGGAAATTGGGCTTAAAATGAATGCAGACTATGACTAGTTTGGCTTTTAGAGTTAGGAAAACAAAATAAGTGGTGTTTGCTCCCTACAGTGTGCAATTATATATTAACTTATTTTGTAATTTCAACTATATATTTTAATATGTGATATTTTGTTAAACTATAATAATAAATTTGTTTGTAAAGTTTTGATTTAAGACGTTCTTTGAAACAAAGTATAAACTTTAATAAAAGAGGGGTTTTCAAGAACTCCGATCATCTCTGAAAAATGCTTTCTAAACTAAAAAAAATATCTTTTTCAATAAAAAATTTGAATTTCTTGCTTTATTTAGTAAGAATCTCAAGAATTCATAGTACAGTATATGACATAAATACTATCCTTATTACTATAATATAAGATTAAAGTGTAATGCATATTAAGATAAGCAAACCCCTAATGGGTAAAACACAATTACTGTAAAATGTATTGTTGAGATGTACCAATAATAAAATTATTTGTGTTATATTTTATAATGAACGTATTGAACTGTATTAACAAAGTTGTACCGAGAAAGTATTACATAAGTACCTGTAATAATATATTATATTCGTTATAACAGGAACCGTTATATTGTAAAAAAACTATAGCTATGATTACCCAAAAGACATGGTTTGAAGACCTTTCGTGGTAAATGTTCCAATATTTGTATGAATATGGAGTATTAAAGCAATAAAATTATTTTGAAGATAATCACTGACTCTTCATATTCAAATGTCTATTTATCGTAACAAACAAATAAAATTGAATTATGAGTTTTTGTTTGTATCTTTTTTCACAATATTTATTTTACTTGCATTCGATGTCATCACATCGTTATAATAAAGCAGTGCAAGTTATTGCTAAATATATGTTACATCACAATAATGTTAAAGGCAAAATAAGTATTATTTATAATTTAGTTTATAATGCATATTTATTTGAGAGTTAAATTGTACAACAATCTATTAATAATGTGCTAGGGTGTTTTAGTTAGTCAAGTGTTGTGAAACAAGATAATACAGTTTTATACACACGTATACTTGACTATGTAGGCTAAGCTATTGTTTATTGTTAGTTATATATTGATTGCTATTAATTTTGTGTCGTATTTATTTGTTGTTATTATTATTATTATTATTATTATTATGTGCGTATAGACCCTGTTGGATCACGCAAAGCAATACATCAATTCAGCTTCGTGTTCTTCTTGTTTGCCCACCATTTCTTCATCTTTTCACTGAATGCTCTCTTTCTTTCTTCTGTCCATTTAGGCATGTCTCTTTTTTTCTTCTCATTCTCTGGTTCTGGCTTCCACTTCGCAATTCTGTTCCTGTACTTGTTTCTGTCAGCTATGTCTATTTCTTCGATCTGTGCATTCTTCATGTCCTGTTTGACCTGTGTAAGCCATGGTGCTCCTGTTTTCTTCCCATGTATGAAGGTTAGAATCTGTTTTGTTAGTCTGTGTTCTGGTAGTCTGTACATGTGTCCATAGAATTGTAGTCTACGTTTTCTCATATCTTCTGCTATATTTGAAAGTTTTTCTGTTATTTTTCTTGGTTGAAGTCTGTAACCTTCATCCGTGTGTTTTGGTCCTAGGATTTTTCTCATTATTTTCCGTTCTTCTTTCAGTATGTCTTCGAGGTCCCCCTTCAGGTGCAATGTTAGTGTTTCGCTTGCATAAAGTGTTTCCGGTTTGATAACTGTGTTGTAGTGTCTGACTTTTGTGTATATTGAAATGCATTTTTTGTTGTATATATCTTTTGTTTTCCCTAGTGCTCTCTTCATCTTCTGTATTCTTATTTTTTGTGCCATTTTCTCCCTGCCTGTTGGCTCTATCATCTCTCCTAGATACTTAAATTGGGTTACTCTATTGATTTTGCCGTATTTGGTGTTTAGGTTAGGTATGTTTAGTTTCGTGCACATAAATTTAGTCTTTTCATATGATATCTGTAGTCCTACCTTTTGTGCACATTCCGCTAGTGTTTCTATTTGTTTAATTGCTTTGTCTTCTTCATCTGTTAGTATGGCGAGATCGTCTGCAAAAGCCAAGCACGCTGTTTCGATTCCTTTCTTCTTATTTCCTAGTCTTATCGGTTTCCAATTTTCTGTTTTTTTAAGCTCTTTCTCCCATTCTTTTATTACTTTATCAAGAACTAGGTTGAATAACAGGGGTGACAGTCCATCACCTTGCCGAACTCCAGTTTTAATTTCGAATGATTCTGAAACTTCTCCCATGAATTTTACTTTGGATTTGGTTCCTGTTAATGTTTGTTTGATAAGTCTCAGTGTCTTGTGATCTAGTCCTTGTTCTTCTAGAATGTTGAACAAGGATTGCCTGTCTACTGAATCGTATGCCTTCTTGAAGTCTACGAAGACACATATTATTGGTGTTGCTCTTGTTGCTTTGTACTTAAGTATCGTTTTCAAGTTGAATATCTGTTCTGCACACGATCTGTTCGGTCTGAAGCCTGCTTGGTACTCTCCTATCTTAGGTTCTAGTTGTTCTTGTGTTCGTTTTAGTAGGCATGCTGATAGTATCTTGTATGTGACTTGTAAAAGTGATATTCCTCTATAATTGTTTACATTTGTTTTGTCCCCTTTCTTGTGTAGTGGGTGTATTAGTGCGCATTTCCAGTCTTCTGGTAATTCTTCTGTTTGCCAAACTTTCTGTATTATTGCTGTGAGTTCTTTTGTTGTTTCCTTTCCCAGATGCTTGAGTAGTTCAGCTATTATCCCATCTTCTCCTGATGTTCTATTGTTTTTGAGTTTGCGTATGTGTCCTTCTATTTCTTCTTGTGTGGGTCCTGGCTCGTCTTTGGGTTTTTTGGTGTGTTCTTTGGTAAATCTTTCTTTTGGCTCTATGCAATTTAGGAGGTCTCTGAAGTATATTGCCAGTTCACTGCAATTCTCTTGGTTAGTTATTGCTAGATTGCCATCTTTTTTCCTGAAGCACAGGTTTTGTGGTGTGTATCCTTTAATTTTCCCTGCAAATGTTCTGTAAAAATCTCTTGTGTTGTATTTTCTAAAGTTGTCCTCGATTGAGTCTAACTGTTCTTTCAAGTATTTCCTCTTTGTTTGTCTTATTCGTTTCGATGTTTCTCTTCTTATCTCATTAAATTCTTGCAATGTCTCTTCTGTTTTCTTACTACTGTATTTTTGGTATGCCAGTTTCCTACTTTCTATTGCTTCATCGCATTCACTGTCCCACCATGGATGTTTTGTGTTCTTTTTCAGTGGTATCATCTCTTTGGCTTTCTCTATTATTTTCCTCTGGAACATTTCCCAATCGTTTGCTTGTTCTTTCTCCCATTCTTGTGTAATTCCTGACTTTTTTATCATTTTAGTGTCGAATTTCTGTATATGTGTTTTCTTTTGGTGTATACTCTTGGGTGTGAGTTTGATTTTGATTCTCGTGAGGTAGTGGTCCGAGTCTATGTTGGCTCCTCTTCGTACCTGTACGTCATGTACTTGTTTCTGATCTGTATGTGTAATTGCTATGTGGTCGATCTGGAATTCACCTAGTCTTTGTATAGGTGATCTCCATGTCTTCTGCTTCTTGGATGCCTTTCTGAGAGATGTTGACATGATTTTAAGATTATGTTGCTGACATATGTCTACTAACCTCATGCCATTCTTGTTGGTGTGTCTGTGTGCCGGGTATTTTCCAATTGTTTTCCTGTTGGTTTTCTCTTTCCCTAACTGTGCATTAAAGTCGCCTATTAGGATTGTTGTGTTGTTTTTTGGTATTTTACTCATTGTCTTATTCAGTGTTTGCCAATATTTTTCTGTTTCTTCTGGGTTCTTTTTGTTGTCTGCATTTGTTGGTGCGTGTGCGTTTACCATAGTGTAATTTCTGTTTGTGCTCTGAAAGTCCATGGTCATGAGTCTGTTGTTAACGGGTGTTACTTTTTTTACTGAGCCTATCACATTCTTATGTATGAAAATTGCCATCCCTAGCATCGGTGTTCCTCTTGCCACTCTTTTTTCGGTTTTACTCTTGAAGATGCGGTAGTTTCCGTAGTCCATTGTGTCTTCATCTGTGAATCTTGTTTCCTGTACTGCGAGTATCTGTATTTTCTGTTTGTCTAGCTCTATGACCAGGTTATGCAGTTTTCCTGGTTGGATTAGTGTGTTAATGTTCAGTGTCCCTATAAAAGTTGGTCTTTTGTGTGGAAGTCTGCCAGAGAACTCCGATTTTCCCTGTTTTCGTGTAAGTCCATGCCCTCCAGAATCCGATGGCATGGTTGCTGCCTCTTGGCAGGTGGATTGGTTACCACCTGGAGTAATATTGTATTTACTTGCACGATTCATGTTTGCTTATCATCATTTGAATGTTGTCTCAGTGTTGTCACTGAGTTGAATAGAACCAGAGATTGTTAGTTTCTGGAGCTTGTTGTTACGGCCGCATCCTATGGATGAACAGACGCCGACCAGAGTACCGGTGGTTGCCACACAGACGTGTCTGGATGTTGGGTGTTCGCTATTAGTTTCACCACGGTGATTCATGGTTACTCACAGTCTGCGCCCCGAGAAGGCTGAACGAACTTAGCAGACCTGTTGTTATTATTTATTATTATTGATATTCTATAACAGTTACAAATTTGAGCTGAAGTAGTATTGAAGACTAATGGAAATTAACTGAACTCGTACCACTGTTTAATTATTTTTACTATGTGAACTGCTTAATGTAATTAGGTTATGACCAGTTTTATAGCCCAAAAATTAAATTAAGTTGAATTAAAACATTTGTTGAAAGCTAAATAATTAAACAAATTATGATTTTTCGTAGCAGAAACATAATTGAATCTTTATTTATTATTATTTTTTTGTAAGTAAGATTCTTATGTAACAATGTTGATACTTCAAATATGTAAATGTTGTATCAGTAAGGATATTATGTTTGTTTTTTAAAATTATTATTATTTTTAAGAAATATTTACAAGTACTTTTGATAACAATTTACTGTGGACTTGTTAGGCGGACAAGGGTTCTGGAGTTATCATTCTATAACTTCATTAAAATATTCAAAAAATAAATGATACTGTCTCTTAAATAATGTAATAACTGACATTTATTTGACTTCCATATAAATTAACTCAGGTATATGTTCAAAGTACTTGTATGGCAAGTATTATTAATATCTGAAAACCTATTAAATCTGAATGTTGCTTTCCTATAGCACAGTGATACAGTAGTCTGATTTATAGAGCTTGTAAGAAAGGAATCAGCTGTCAGATATCTAATAATAGATTGATAAACAATATAAAATGTCAGAAGTTTTCTTTATTATTTGTATGCATAAGTTAGAAAGTATAATTACACTAAGAAAAGTAAATAAATATATTTCTAAAATTGATTTCTAAAGTTCTTTTCCTGGCTGCGAATAAATCACACATATACGCAGAGCCGTCTAATTTATAGAACAACCATCGATATATTTAATAAAGGGAAATGGTTAAAACTATGTGTAATAGGTTGGGTTGGACCTTCTGATATTACAAATCCATTCGATTATAAAACCATAGCTAAAGTTAGTATCACACTTAATTTTTTTTAAATATTATATGTCAAACAATGCCTAAATGTAACGTACAACGTGACAGCGTAGAAATATGCTAAGTGGTTGAATTTAAAAATCATACTATACAACTAAACGATAAACTTTGTCTAGTTCTTTTAATTGATAATATACTACACTATAACATCACAACTAGCAATTAAATAATTTTAGTATCATTAAACCTAAGATCATGTTTGGGGATCGATGCTTCCACTTGTACCGTTGTGAATGCAATGAAGCCCACTTTCTATTTTACAAAATGCAGTGTTTAAATTTAAAGTGCTAGGTCATATTATATTGAAACAGTTAGTAGGGAATAATTGTAAAAAGTAGAAAAAATGGACATGACATATTTTTCAGACCAACTAAAATCACCATTAAATGATTATTATTTATTCTTCATACACTTAAAATAAAAAAATTTAAATCCGTACGTGATTATATATTTTTTGATAATTTGATATTTCCTAGTTTGCAATCAAATAAAATCCATTAAAATATATAGCTAAAATACAACTGTCTTAACATTAATATATTGAATTTAAGGAGCTGTTATAACATGGCGTTGGCTCATATTTTGTTATTTTAGTGTGGATTTATATACATTTTGGTCGAAACAAAATTTTTCAGTGATAGATATGGTGATATTTAATGTCTACTTTAGGCTTATGTAATAACAAAAATTTTTTCTAAATAGAAAAAAAAACAGAGCTGTATTATTTGAAGTGGGGTAAAAAGTAACGAGTGTAGTGAACTGACACAGCTTATATTGCTCGAGCTATTCATTGCTGAGCCTGACGTCATTGAGGGGGCAGAAGTATGTCCTTACACAAATAGTGCAGGGGTATATGATTAGGTCAGTGAACATTAATGTTGGTAAACGGTATTACATAATGTTTGAACATTAAACACCATCAAGGCAACACGTTCTAGTAGATTTCACCAAACATTAGTCGTATACATTAGGAATTATAAATACGTTCGTATTCTTTTGTTGTAATTAATTCAGTTAACAAAGATTAAACAGAATTTTATTTTTAACACAAATTATTTTTCCTTTACTGGACATTGGTTTATGTACTAAGAATATCTCATAATTAATGAGACAAACATGCTTTTTAGGTTTGAATATTATATTTTTATTTATAAGACAAATTTAATTTACAAGATATAAAAGGGTCCCATATTAATGAATAAACAAATTAATGTGATTAGTTTTAATTAACGAGTGTAGTTATTGTTACTAATTATGGTTTACATTCCTAAGGAAGCTCAGTCAACAATCACCAGTATAGCTTGGTCAACCAAATGGCCTCCAGGGCAATCAGGGCAGTGTGGAGTCCGGACCACGTAATACTGGCCTGACCTTCATCATACTGACGTGCGTGATTCTCTTCCCTTCATAACACCTGTGTACATAAACCCTCCCATCAGGACAACCTAAACTTCAACTGTTATGTGATAATTCAATAAATCCATTTATAAAAACACTGTTATATATCTTTTAAAATATACTTGTGGAATATATATATATATATATATATATATATATATATATATATATATATATATATATATATATATATTATGAACAAATAAGGCCTTCAATTATTAAAATAATATGTGTCTTAGGAATATGGATGACTTTATAATAATCTGCAGTTAAGCTGAATACAGGGGAAACCTCGTTGGTGAAGTAAAATATAAATGGTTATGATTGGCGTAGAATGCTTAGTATCACACTTAAAATTAATCACAGCGTTAAACGAATAAATCTGACAAAAATACTGTTACATTCATTATCACTGTAATTTATTCAACAATTCTGTTGAATAAATCGTACATCAGTCTTTAAAGCACATATTATATTGGACATTGTACATTTACTAAAATACTGTTACATTCATTATCACTATAATTTATTCAACAATTCTGTTGAATAAATCGTACATCAGTCTTTAAAGCACATATTATATTGGACATTGTACATTTACTAAAATACTGTTACATTCATTATCACTGTAATTTATTCAACAATTCTGTTGAATAAACCGTACATCAGTCTTTAAAGCACATATTATATTGGACATTGTACATTTACTAAAATACTGTTACATTCATTATCACTGTAATTTATTCAACAATTCTGTTGAATAAATCGTACATCAGTCTTTAAAGCACATATTATATTGGACATTGTACATTTACTAAAATACTGTTACATTCATTATCACTGTAATTTATTCAACAATTCTGTTGAATAAACCGTACATCAGTCTTTAAAGCACATATTATATTGGACATTTTACATTTATTAAAATACTGTTACATTCATTATCACTGTAATTTATTCAACAATTCTGTTGAATAAATCGTACATCAGTCTTTAAAGCACATATTATATTGGACATTGTACATTTATTATCTTTAGGTGAAGCTCTGTTGGATAAATTACCTTAAAACAGTCATTAAGGTCCTTTAATTTATCCCTGGTTGTTATTGTGTATGGAAATCAGATTTTGTGACTTTTTACTAACGTGTATATGCACTTCTGGAAAAATTATTCTCTGATACCTTTAATTATAATCTATTAATTCTTCTGAACATAAAAATTTGCCTTACTTAAAGTTTGTATTGAATATATATTGGTTTTGTATATAATTCTCTTTTATTTCCGAGACAAAATAAAAGACTATACTTTACCATTTAGTTAAGGAAACAATTGTTTCTCGAGAAAAGCGTCAAACTGTTCATATAAACATTTTAGTTTACAACAATAAAATGATTATCTAGAATATGAGAAACATTTTTATGAAAATTTAACTTTCCAGTACCTATTGAGTAGTTTTTTTTATTTTTTATTACATAACATTAAATCCTCAGAGATCTCCTTTCCCCTAAGAAAACTACACTAAACTACACAACAGAAAATAAAAAAAACCCAAATGTAATATTGAAGCTTATAGAAGTAGTTCAACCAAGTACGTAGAGACTTGCATCAACAAAGGAACTTCATGCACTTACCCATGAGACACTCCCGATATATTGACACTGACAATAGATGTATGTACCTTCAAAGTCTCTGGAGTGTATAGTGAGAAGGTAATTTTCTATCTACAGGAAGTACTTTTCTGTGATGGTTTGATGTTCTGATTTCTCTAGGGTCCTTGGCTTGTAAAGAGGCTCACACTAGTGTTGAATAATGGCTTTAAAATAATACAGTCTCATGGCTAATAAAACATACGAAATGGCATTTGATAATAAAAATGCATACCATTTATTTTGTAAGATTATCCTCCAGCCCATATTGTCACTGTAAGTAATAGTGATAGTATTAATACATTGTAATTATCCTCTAACCAATATTGTCACTGTAAGTAATAGTGATAGTATTAATACATTGTAATTATCCTCCAGCCAATATTGTCACTGTAAGTAATAGTGATAGTATTAATACATCGTAATTATCCTCCAGCCAATATTGTCACTGTAAGTAATAGTGATAGTATTAATACATCGTAATTATCCTCCAGCCAATATTGTCACTGTAAGTAATAGTGATAGTATTAATACATTGTAATCATCCTCCAGGCAATATTGTCACTGTAAGTAATAGTGATAGTATTAATACATTGTAATTATCCTCCAGCCAATATTGTCACTTTAAGTAATAGTGATAGTATTAATACATTGTAATCAAATCCAGTTATGTGTTTCGTTTTGTGTTTTCGGCTTATCATTAAAAATTTATTTTTATACGATGTTCAGATTTGCTAATTAATAATGTTTTACCACATGTATAGTACGTATATTCCCCTTATGGATCAAATTTAACCTAATTACTACAAATAAATATTAAACTTATATTAAGTCGATGTGTTCATTAAAACGATAATGAACCTCATACTTTTTACTGTATATAAAAGTGTATATCTATACAAAAATTAATAATATAATAAAATATTTACAAAACTTTTTGAATAATCCTTATTATATACAGTATACTTCCATTTA
Source organism: Stictocephala bisonia (assembly GCA_035578905.1). Taxonomy (NCBI): domain Eukaryota; kingdom Metazoa; phylum Arthropoda; class Insecta; order Hemiptera; family Membracidae; genus Stictocephala; species Stictocephala bisonia. The sequence goes on from JAQJVL010000631.1 coordinate 440,493, forward strand.
TACATCTAACCAAACTCTATAAACCTTATATTAATAAAGATTAATGTTATTGTTTTTTTATTTATTTAATAAACAGCAAAGTATTTGATAAAACATCGTTAGCTTATTAGTGACCTGGCTTCCCAATATCTCCAACATAATTTTTGTTTTAATGTTTAACAATTTTTATCATTTATTATTACTGTTTGTTTATATATATATATGTATATATATATATATATATATATATATCGTTTTATTATTAGTCCAAATAAAGCACACTGAACCCGAGTGTACTTTAATAAATGGCTTAAAATAAATTAGAGCACTAATTTCTGCGTACAGTTTTCTTAATAAGTCTGTATTAAATCTTAAGATTAATTAGAGCTTTCAGTAATAAAGGTATTGTAATTTTTACAAAGCAACTAATTAAAAAGTAGCACTTTTTTGATAAAAAGCGTTTAATATATTTGAAATAATTTAATTACCTGCTCTAATGTTCTATACGCAATTATATTTAATTACATATTCTACAACATTTAAACTTTATTTGTCGCAAGTTTCTACATCGTACCCCAAATCTAGGGTTTTTTTGTTTTACCTTAATTTGCGTCCTATTCATTGTATTGTGATAGTTAGAATTATGTGTCTTATAGACACATTTGAATTAAAAATAAAATAAAAAAATTTATATCAGTATTACTTTTTAATGCATTCACTATGAAAAATAATGAAATAAATAAATGTAACTTCCAAGTACATAAAAAAGGCTAGACATTTACGTACAAAGAAAATTGTAATAATATAAAAAATGAAGACATGGCCGGTAACATGGAATAAAGTTGCTGTAAGCAAGGAGCCCTAATTATATTCTACAAGATACTGCTTATATTGTTAGTTCAAAATTCTACCTCCAAGTAAAGATGTACACATTTTTATTAATTTTTTAATCCTGTATTATATTTGTAAAAAAAATATTATTTTAAATGAAAAAAGACTATTTAAATTAAATATTCACTGTAATATTATAGTATTTAATTATAGCCGTTTTCATGTGCAGAAGGTTTTGTAATAGTTATTACAAAGTTTACCATCTATAAAGCTTTAGATTACGAGGTCAAGTTAAAGTTACGCGATCCAGAGCCAGTGAAACTGCGTCCATACTTCATGTCACCACCTACAGTGCATAAGACAAGAGAAACAATAGCTGATTGGGAGTGGTGGGACATCATAGAACCTAGTATAGGTCCGTATTGGGAGTGGTGGGACATCATATAACCTATTATAGGTCCGTATTGGGAGTGGTGGGACATCATAGAACCTAGAATAGGTCCGTATTGGGAGTGGTGGGACATCATAGAACCTAGAATAGGTCCGTATTGGGAGTGGTGGGACATCATAGAACCTAGTATAGGTCTGTATTGGGAGTGGTGGGACATCATATAACCTAGTATAGGTCCGTATTGGGAGTGGTGGGACATCATAGAACCTAGAATAGGTCCGTATTGGGAGTGGTGGGACATCATATAACCTAGTATAGGTCCATATTGGGAGTGGTGGGACATCATAGAACCTAGAATAGGTCCGTATTGGGAGTGGTGGGACATCATAGAACCTAGAATAGGTTCGTATTGGGAGTGGTGGGACATCATATAACCTAGTATAGGTCCGTATTGGGAGTGGTGGGACATCATAGAACCTAGAATAGGTCCATATTGGGAGTGGTGGGACATCATAGAACCTAGTATAGGTCCGTATTGGGAGTGGTGGGACATCATATAACCTAGTATAGGTCCATATTGGGAGTGGTGGGACATCATAGAACCTAGAATAGGTCCGTATTGGGAGTGGTGGGACATCATAGAACCTAGTATAGGTCCGTATTCTTCACCTGGCTTCCTAGTGAAGGGGGAAAGATTAAACACACTGAGGTAAATACAAAAAATTTAAAAGGTGCACTTCCCGATGGGAGACCTGGTGAACACGTAGTGCCTCTGAAGTTGAGCTAAATATTACAGTGTGATAGATTTAAGGAGCTCGTTTCTAAAAGTGCCTTTAGCTCCAGAGAGTTAGCCTTTAACTGCCTTCTCAGCTTATTTTGGAACATGGCAATTTAAGAGGGTAATGTAGGTAGCTCTGTTCTTTATTCTTATTTACATCAATTATTTGGTCACCTGAAATTAAAATATGTTAATAACTTTGCTGTTGATATTTTGGTGTACTCTAGTTAAAAGATGAATCGATATTTGTTAGTAACAATTACTACACTCGTACATCTACAATCATCACACTCCCGCTCACTTTGTACTCCAGGCCTTTGTACCATGCCTACTGTCAGTATCAGCGTCATTGGAGTGCTCCACGAGAGAGACAGAGAGGTCCCTTTTTTGTTGTTCTAAGGCCTCTTGGTTCCTTAGAAAACAACATTCAAAACTTGGGTGCATATAATTTCTGTGCCGATAGTACTGTACATATTCCAATATTTTCTTCAGGATTTTTTTGTGTATTGTACATGTTCCTTGCTACATCTACTAAAATTGAAAATACCAATTTTAATTTTTGTGTTAAATATTATTTAAGACTGTTTAGTTTCTAAATACTCAAGGATTTGGTTAAATTATATTTTGTTTTAAGGATGGTAGTAAAATTAATTTCTGACACTTTATAAAGTCTACTAACATTTCATTAAAGTGAAGATCTGAGGAATAAATTAAACAGCTAAAATTTAACTTGAACTTAACTCCACATACTTAAGGTACTCTATATTATACACTTACTGATTTAAGTTTTTAAAAATTGCTATAGATTTGGCTCTATTAACTTTAAAAGGGTACTATATAGTAAATGATACTTAATATTAATGAATATTTTTAAATATTAATTTTTTAAATACCATTAGTTCAACAAGCAACTTTTAGTAATAGGAATGAACAGGTGTAGTATTTAAAAAAAATATAAGTAAACCTACAAGAAGTGGTTACCACATTAAACATACCTGTTAATAACATTTTTAAATATTTATTGCACCAATTGATTTCTAATCCCATTATTCTAGTAAAATGTACATCCTTGTACGCTGATGTACGTTTTGATTTTGACTAAATTGAATTAAAACTTAAATATACGTTATCATAATATTTTCAAATTTACCTTTATGTTAAAATCTTATCAAACTATATCAGTAGAGTAATAAGCGGGGTTTTCTTTTTACTCTTATTTAATTGTTTTTAAAAACTATTTGTAGTGTTACTGGTAATATATTTATGCTAATTTAAATTTATAATGAAAGTTATAATAAGATTTAAATGAATTTCCCGTTGAAGTTTATACAAAAAATGTACGTAATGCAGGATTTTAATTTAAAACAAGATATCCCTAAGGTTCTAAGTGTGGTTTCAGAGACATGACAGCACCCTTACCACCCACATACCCTCCCACCAGCGGGTTTTACGTACATGCATTACTAATGTAATATTATAATGTAAGCAACCACTTTAAGTATTTACATTCTACCGGGTTGAAAAAAGATATACGTGTTAAATGATATATTTTACAGCAAAAGAAAATATTAAAATAGCTATATAAATTCTATTTATAGGGCACATATGACCTTTTACTAGATATTTTGCATGTACAATGAAGTAACAGAAAATTATTATAAAATGTAGCATGTAGTCAGAACATTTTCTTTTTTTCATTGTTTTTCTCACATTACAGCAACCTGTCGGTAGCGTGCTTGGTTAAAACCCATCTACCTAAGCTAGAAGTATTTTTAAAGAATAGTCGGCCTAAATTTGTAAATAAAAAAAAAAACTTCACTCATTTACACTTATCACACCTATCAGAACTCATTTTCGACCAAATTAGTGACGATCAATGTCTTAAGAAAAATTAAAATAAATATATTATTTTAGTAAGTTCAATACAATTTTTATTTTTACACATCTAATATCACACTTCTGAATAGCCTCAACCATACCCAGACTCATTACATACATAAATATTACATACTTGGTCAAGGTCAACATTGTTTCGGTCCACTTTTTCTAAAGTTTCATAAACAGTACAAATAAACGTCACACAACACAAATTTGTTACAATATAAGCACAAAATGCACAAATATATTACAATACAAGTAAACAATGCACAAATATATCTTGGATACCCTAAGTGGATGGGACTAAACATTGTAATTTTATTTTGACTTTAAGTTTCATGCGAAATGAAACATATTAAACGTTGAGAAAATAATAGTTAAACTTTTAACTATTAGCAATGTTTTCACTTACGTCATCGATGTAAAATTATTTCAAACCACTCGTCTTGTTTAATGTTTTAGTCAACATATACATAGAGGATTTTGATGGCTAAGGCTTCGGTGCCGATTTAACATTTCTAATTCTTTACTAGTTGGATAATGTTCATGCGACATATATGCATGATAATTATATATCACATAAACGTGGTGTTCCCAAACTACGTTCTGAAACCTAAGCATATGATTCATTGGGTAAAAATAAGTAAAAATCTTCCTATACATATAGGTCCTAATTTACTTCGTTTTCAATATGGCGGCCATTTTCGTATTTTCATTAAATGATATGTAATTTCATAACTCCTATCAGTACAGTGCTGAAATTTGGAATGGAGGTACCTGTTATGGTTCTATTTAAATGGGAAATAGTATTATTTTATTGTGTTCAATATTTTTAAAATGGTGATACTTAAGAACCTTTAACTGTAAATTATGAAAAGACGCGTAATCTGTAAAAAAAATGCACAGGATATAAAAACGTTGCAAAATCTAATAACAAATCTAACCAGTCCTAGTTGAATAAAATCTGTTCATAAATAAAGTAGTAAAACTAATTTAAGCAATACGATGTATGCTCTGTTTCATTTTATTAGACATTGAATTGCTGGTGTTAAATGCATATCTAATCAGCTGATGAAGTAAATATTAAACAGCTGATATTTTAACAATAATTATTGTATTGCAGATTACTCATTGTTGACAAATTAGATTGTTATATGTTAATAGTTTTTGTAAATTCTATTAAAATAATTGTTTCTCCATTACTTGTTTTAAAATAATTTAATTAGTATCTTTACGATTAGTTTCTTTTTGTTTATTTTTATTATTTGTTGTCTAAATAATGGCAGGTAATTATTATGCTTACTCAAACATTGAAAAGGCCGATATGCATTTGATGTATGGTCTTACAGAATGTAGTTTTAGTTTTAGTTTTAGTTTAAAAGGGGATATGTAGTTGGTCCAGCCAACCCTTGCAACGAAGCCTAAGACTTTTTGTGCCAATCCCGGTGCCTAATCGTCGTAAAGCTGGCTGCCCTTGACCAAGTCAAGGAGCTTCTTCACTAGACTGGTAATTTCCAACTGTCCCAGAGGTGAGCCTTCAAAAAGTGCCCTTCTTCTGGCACCAAGAGCCTCACACTCCAGGACAATGTGTTCTGCCGACTCTTCGTCCTCCCCACAGAGGCGACAGATGGGATCCTCCGCAAAGAGTCCCACCGTTCTTAAATGCCTCCGGAATTTGCCGTGGCCGGTGATGAGTCCCACCACCAGCCTAACGTGCGATTTGTTTAGTCCAAGAAGTGACTTTGTCAACTTCTGGGAGGGCTTCTTGACAAGAACCTTGCCAAGTCTTTGCCCTGGGAACCACCGCCATCTTTCCAGATGTCTGGCGCTGACCCAGTTTTTAATTGCTGCTTTGGCAGCTGCAATCGAAACGCCGCAGGCCGGCTCAGGACCAGTGAAGGGCTTGAGAGCCCCCTCCCTAGCCAAGGCATCAGCCTGCTCGTTGCCTTCTAGTCCCCTATGTCCTGGGATCCATTCCAGCGAGACCTGGTTTCTTGATCCCAGGATACTGAGAGTCTCCACGCATTCCCAGACTAGACCAGACGAGACCTTCCAGGAGTCCAGAGCCCCTAAGGCCGCCTGACTGTCTGAGAGGATGCGAATATGTTTCCCACAAACCCCTCTCTCGACCGCCAGGGCGGCACAATGAAGGATTGCGGTGACTTCAGCTTGGAAGACGGTGCCATACGCTCCCAGGCTCACGCTAGCGTTGGTCCTAGGGTTGCCAGTATAGACGCCAAATCCAGCTCTGTTACCCATTCTAGACCCGTCTGTGAACCACACAACTCGGTCGTGAGAAGAAACCGGGCTACCAACACCGTCCCAGTACTCCCTCGACCTAAGGTCCACAGTATAGGGTCTAGCGAAAAGGAGCTTAGTCCCAACAAAGTCAGACTTCATTGAGAGTATCTCGTCGTTAACTAGATTGGTCACTGAGGAGTGACCTGTGCAGGACCCCCTCCAGTGGCCAGTTAGCTGGAGCCTATAAGCCGCCGCCCGAGCCTCCCCAATAATGAAGAGATCAAGGGGCGGCAGGTTGAGAAGAACCTCCAGTGCAATAGAAGGGGTCGACCTAAAGGCCCCTGTCATGCACATGCAGGCAAGTCTTTGTAGGCTAGAAAGCCTACCCCGGACTGTTACCTGGTTGACCTTAGGCCACCAGATCAAAGCCCCGTAAGTAATTTGTGGTCTGATGACCACTGTGTAAAGCCAGTGGCAGACATGGGGTGACAGGCCCCATGTAGAGCCCACACAGCGCCTAGTGGTCACAAAGGACCACTTAGCCCTGCGGATGACTTTATCAAGATGCAAGTTCCATGTCAGTTTCTGATCAAGGATTACTCCCAGATACTTAACCGACGATGAAACAGGCAGAGACACCCCCCCAAGGGCCAGGCCTCTGAAGGAGCCCTGAACCCTTTTCCTGGTGAAGGGAACTATAACTGTCTTGGAAGGGTTTATTGCAAGCCCTTCTCTTGCACACCAGGAGTTCACTGCTTCCAGACTGTCGTTCATGATGTCCGTAACAGTGCCCTGGTACTTGCCACGGACCAGTAGGACTAGATCATCCGCATAGCCCTGTATGAAAATGCCCTTTTCCGTGAGGCTGACTAGGAGATCATCCACCACCAGGTCCCACAGGAGGGGTGAAAGAACTCCCCCCTGCGGGCATCCCCGGCTCGCAGAAATCTCCACCACCTGACTTAGAAGGGTTGATTGAATTCTTCTGCCCCGTAACATGTGGTCGACCCACCTGCAAATGATAGGCTCTACACCACGTTGTCCCAGAGCACGAATAATTGACTGATATGAGGTGTTGTTGAATGCCCCCTCAATATCCAAAAAGGCTCCTAGAGCGATTTCTTTATTCTCCAGGGAATGTTCAAGGTGTCTGACCAGACAGTGGAGGGCAGACTCACAAGACTTCCCCGGGAGATATGCATGCTGATTTCGATGTAAAGGGGAGTCTTTAAGCGCCCCTTCTCGAATGTAAAATTCTACTAGTCTCTCCATGGTCTTCACCAGAAACGAGGAAAGACTAATTGGCCTAAAGGATTTGGCGTTTAGCTTCATAAATGTTACAGAATGTAACATTTATGAAGCTAAACGGCTGTATGAATTACATTTTCCTAATAGAGTTGTTCCATGTCACAAAACGTTTTCAGCCATACATGCTCAACTCGGTGAATTTGGAAGCTTTTCTCGTAATATAAATGACACAGGGAGACCAAGATCAGTTATAACTATTCAGTTGGAAGAGAATATCTTTAATGAGATAACAAATCGCCCAGAACGAGCATTATTGAAATAAGCTTACAATTTCAAACTTCAAAACACACCGTATGGAATATTCTAAAGAAGCAACAACTTCGTCCGTACCATGTTCAAAATGTACATGCTCTCTTACCAGACGATTACCCACGCCGGATTAGGATTTGTCAGTGGTTTATTCAGAAATGTGATCTTTAACTTTTAAAGTAAAATTCTTTTTACAGACGAGGTGAATTTTTGCCGACCCTGCCTTGTAAACTTACACAATACGCACATTTGGGCGGATGAAAACCCGCACGCCATAATGCGGCACCGCCATCAACACCAATGTTATCTAAATGTTTAAGTCGGTATTCTCAGTGAAAACTTGTTCTTTTGCTTCCTTCCTCAGTGACTTAATGGCGAGCGTTACCTGGTTTTTATGACAACTGATCTTTTGCCTTGTTAGAGAACATCCCACTACTTGAGCGTATGGATACATGATTCATGACGGATGGGGCACCAGCACATTTCAGTTGGGATGTTAGGAATCACATTGATAATACCTATGGAGAAAATGGATTAGCCGAGAAGGTCCATTGCTATGGCCTCCAAGATCACCTGATCTTTATCCCATTGATTTTTTCCTGTGGGACATCTTAAGTGCATAGTCTATTCTTCTCCAGTAGTTTCAGTTGAAGATTTCACATTGGCAATGGGATTGAAACTATTTGGCAAATGTCTGGAGTATTTGGAAGAGTGCGGCAAGCTATGAGGAGGCGCAGATGCGTGCGTGCTAACCGGGGGCCATAACTTTGAACATTTCCTGTAGTTTTTTTGTTATCCAGTTTTCAATTGTAACGTATTGTTTATGTATTAGTTATTGTATTATCTTGTATTGTGAGTTATTACAAATGTTACTACATCTTCAGTATTTTGTGAGTTTTTTTATCCATTACTGAAATAAATATTAAAGTTCTGTCAGTAACGGCAATGTTCCACTGAACATTGTTGCCGTTGAGCGAACTAAGAGAAACAGAGCAAACATCGCATTGCCTAAATTAGTGTTACTTCTTTATTTATGAACGGATTTTATTCAACTAGGATTGGTTAGATTTGTAAATACATTGTACAACTTTTTTACAAAGTACACGTTTTTAATATTACGCGTTTTTTTCATAATTTACAAATAGTTTTTTTAATTAGCATAAATTGTTGG